>SJVG01000048.1:0-72215 GCA_034774675.1 Scedosporium minutisporum
ATTATATCCTTATTTAGAACTAGCCATCTTTAAATCTAATATAATTCAAGGCCTACTTTATAACTCTTAGGCTTAACCTTCAATAAGGGAAAGTGACAGTGTAACAGAAGACTGGGAGCTTCCCTGTTTTGGTGTTAAGTCTAGGCATTCAGGTAATGATTCTGCACAGCCAGGATGTAGTCTCTTCTAGTTCTCATAAGTCAGCTATAGTATAATGTTATTATATAACTGTAATATAAGTAGGTTTGGTGATGGTCGTCACGTATGTAAAAGCTGGAAAGCGCAACTCTTGTATTGGCGGGATAGACTAGCTGAAGTTGCTGAAGTTGTACTGAATTATCGGCATGCTACATTTTCGGCAAAACATGGCAAGTGTTTTCTTATATAGATCTCTGTTGCTATTGTGATAGTGTTGGGCGCACTTCTTGTGTAAAGCGAATGATTAAGAGTTCCTTCTATGAAACATTTGGGAATGGGACCCCATGGAATAGAAATGAGTTGTTTTAGGTTCTTTTCACCTACAAGTTCAATTCAATAAGTCATTATGGCTCAATCTGATCATCCAGTATCGCAGTGTTCATCTTCTAATTTTCAGTCGTTTCAGTTATTACAATACAATTGCATTGTCAGTTGTTGTTTCAAGGAATTAGGGTTCGACTTCCTCTTCATTCTTCCTATGAAGTGCCTCTTACATGCCTGCTGGTACACCCTTTCTTCAGTTCTCTTTCAATAACTACATACAGAGAAGATAGCAGAGGCGCAGATTACCCAATCCCGACATGGGGGTGCTTCCATTGTGCATTCCCAACATTGTACTCCCTTGATCAACAGAAATAACGTCTGCCAGTTCTTGCATGAGTTCTGCAGCGGCTTCCTGCAAGAACTGTTTGAGGACCATTAGCCACCCATTTGTTTCCTCTATGTGTAACGTTGCGGCCAGGGCTGCACTCATCCGTCTCACTATCCGCCTTGCATCGACTTCGACATTTTGAGAACGATATGACGGTGGCACAACATGTCGTGTAAGAGAGTGTAGGATTGCTAACGGGATACGGCATGGTGCAGAACACGCTCTGCCATCTTGTGTATTTGTGTATCTAGATATGTACACATCGGCACACACGAGTAGTGCGCGTGTCATGAACTGCCACTCGGCTGTGCATGAAGGTGGTCTCGACATGCCATCTGTACCCCCTGCAGTTACGAGCTGCGAATTTCTTGAAAAGCGGGGGCATCCCCCGCGAGCCTCTGGCTTGGCTACACTAATGAGCACCTGAGAAGGACGCAATATTGGGAGATAAATTCGCTTCCCTCTCTTAAGCGACTGTTTGGCTCAGGCAAACTCCTTCACAGAGAGCCTGACGAGATTCTTGTTACTACGCTATCTCCAATCTTTCTCTTTGATGAAACAGCCTCAGTCATGGAGTGGTTGAATCAAAAGCATACCTTCAGTGATTGGGATCTCCGACAGTTTCAATTTCCTCCTGGTTCCTCCTGCTCTGCTCGGACCATGACGATACTAAACAATAGTGTATGTATATAATAACTTCTCATAAACGTCGAATGTTATCCTGAAACTCGGTACAGACAGGGGCTTGAAATTGCAGCCATGATGTCTGCAAAACAGAAGAGTACAAGGAATGGTTGCGGATGGTGAGTCAAAGAAGCTGATATTCTCCACTCGGATTTGCCTTTAACGACGAGTCCCCAGGTGGCACCGTCCCCATCCGAACCTCAGTCGAGCATCGTCCTCACTATGCACCCCAGAGTTAGCCCTCGCCAGCCTGGCTTGATTTGGACGGCTACTTCTATACGACATACTCGGGAAACGTTCAAACTTGCCGCCGAGACATTACTTCAGCACAGGTCCATCAGTGATGTGATCTGTAGAAAATCCATGGCTGTTTTCACAAGCCGTACGGTTATTTGGCCCGACGTGGATCCATGGTTGGGGCCGTCGATCGGTACGTCACTCCACCCAGTTCTAGGGTCGTCGCGTTGGTACATGTAGCTCATGCTGTTGGGACCGGGCTATAACTGGGGAAATTTCACGTAGTGTACAATTGCCAGTCTGACACCGAGTCCTGCCCGCCAGGGGAGGATATTGTCATGTCGGTGACGAGCTTTCCATCATCAGGCGAGACATTCGGTATTAACTACGGCGGCACCAAGAGAACTATTCCTCATGTCAAAAAATTTATGAATCGGATTGCCCAATCCGACGCGGCACTGCATCCTCTATTGCTGCCCATGGTATTTGCCGAGTTGGAAAGGCGACGGCTCCTTGATAATTTGGAGGATCAGAAATCTATGGTTTATGATATGATACACTATCTGAACTGCAAGTTCTATTCCGACGAGAAACACGGGGAGCGAGACAAGAAAAATCCTCTCGATGGCTTCTCTGAGGAATATTATGCAGAGCCCAAGGAGGGGAGCATCGCCGAATATATTGACTCTACGGCTGCCGATATTTGGATGACTGCGTGCTTGCTGAAGGCAACGTTGGGAGGAATGAAGACACAGCTCGGACGGATGATAGAGCATTCGGAGTGGATATCTAAAACATACTATCCAGACACGCAAGATCATAGAGGGGACACGTATGATAACGAACGAGAAGTCAGAAAGAGTATTGAGGCGAGATTGAGGGAGATGATAGACGAGCTTGATAGCAAGGTCGCTAAGTTTGAAACCCTTCTCGGAGGCATGACCCTGATTACATAAATGGTATCATACCCACCTCCATTCACTTTAAACACAAGCAAGGCTAATAGGGATCTACTCTCACGTTAGGAGTGGAACTACTATTCACGCAAGGATGCGAGGGCGAACATGATCATCGCTGAACACACGTCAAGGGACAGCGGCCGGATGAAGACCATTGCTCTTCTTGGCATGGTATTTCTCCCCGGAATGGCTCTTGCGGTAAGTTTCCCGTGGTAGTCCCATTGGGGTTGGTCTGAGGCTAATTTTCTCTTCTGACAAGACGTTCTTCTCAATGCCATTTTTCAAATGAATCCCCGAAGACAGTGACCTAATTGTGTCGCCGTTTCTTGTGATGTGATTTTGCCGACGCTCTGTCCTACAGTGCTGATCTTGTGGTATTGGGTCAGAGACACGGGGAGACAAGAACAGAGCTGGAAGAAATGAGTGCTCGAGCGTATAGCCAAGTGGCATATTAGTGTATCTGTCAGGCTGTCACCTTCACCAGCACTCCGTTGTCGCTAGATAGCAGGCGCATTTACATTACCTAAGCTACAGTTACCGTCTCTCAATAGTCTAGATGTATAAGTTTATATACTTGTGATGCATCCCACTAGTGAGCCTCTTACTACTGTCTCGGGACCTGATGAGTGGAGGCAACGGGGAGGGGGGCTATCAAGGCGTAATAGCTCCTTGCATAGCTAGCCTGCCATCTTCCGTCCAAAACTTCACCGTCGCCTGCTCAGCCTCGACCCCCTCGAGTACAGCCCTATAGGGTTCACCAACGTAGACAGGAGACATGGCTCGATAACTAACACTCTTAGGGAACTCACTCCCCTTCACCCCTCTGCTGTCACGCCATAAGTCAAGCATGTTTACAAGATTCAGGGGGCCGTGCACGACGATGTCTCGGTGCCCTTCTACTTCGCGGCACCATTGTTTCGAGTAGTGGATCATGTGCGCGTTAAAAGTCAAGGCTGAGAAGCGGAAGAGACTGATCGGAGTTTGAATAAAGTCGCGGATATGCGTTCCTAGCCGACAGAGGTTAGATGAGATCTACGTGCCTAGGCTCAGCGGGTTGTGAGTATATATATCGTACCACTGGGAAAAGTCTTTGCTTCACCTCGTGGGGTCAGCGCTGGAGCCTCTGTCAATTCTGGTTGAAACAACCAGTCTCTGTAGTCCCCGTCAGTAACTGATTGCCAACTCTCTCGGTGCGTGAGGTGTGAGAGAGCGCGACCTACCTTCTGTCTATCAGAGAAGTGCCATTTTCGTTCTCAAACTTCTTCTCTACACCGACAACAATCATATCCACTCCATCTCGCGTCTTCTTCGGTTCAGCCTTCACCACAGTCGTCGTCTCCGTCACCGTCTGCCCCACGCGCAAAACGTTGTCCCCGAACCAAACAATCTCGCCGCCCGCCCACATACGCCTGGTAAACGGCGCCGACGGGTTAAAGGTCCGATCAGTGCCGTCGCGGCCAAGCTCCGATTCGAAGCTCGACGGCGTAAAATACACCAGGTGGTAGCCCGGGGGCACCGGAGTCCCGTGCGCCGGCGGGCGGACCGTCCCCGAGGATCCGCGGAGGAGTTCTGACCGACCTAGTGTCTGGCATAGACGCTGGAGTTGATTGGCGTCGAGGAGCTGTTTCTGAACGAGTGGACCGCGGCGCTGTGAGTGGGCGAGAAATTTGCTGGCAATTTCATGACTGAGGCCGGCGGACCTCACGGTCGGGAACATCCGATTGAGAAGACTTTATGGTGCCCAAAAAGCGGCGAGAGGGAAAGCTTGGAAGACGACTTGGGCCAGTCTTGCTCAACCTTAATAATAACTTCTATATCTGTTTGCTGCGACCAGCGATAAATTGAACTAAGCACCAAAAAGCTCTTGACAAAGTCATAAAGGATCGTCGTTTTTGTCGTTTCGGGTTGCTCGGATTCTACGGGGAATGACGCCGAAGAATAATTGGATAGCTCCGGGGTGCCACTAGTGGATCCGATTCGTTGACAGCGCGCATATTGCCGAGAGTCGGCTACTTGAAATAAAGAGAGCCAAAGGCGAGCCGGCAAGGTGGGGGTTGTATTGAGCACGCTCTTTCACGCCTCCGTCAGCCACAAGCTACGAGCTCTAAATAGCCGACTCGGACTGGCCAAGCAGAGCAAACATAACAAATCTGCCGAGTTACGTCGTCTATAAGTTGTCGTGACTTTCCACATGTTACACTCACAGATCATTAATCTTTGCCTCAGGCCACTACTTATCACATCGTGATGAGCACCTCACGGAGTTCCGGCCTCCTACGCACTTGCTTCGGTAGGAGTCAGTACTTTCAGGCCCCGGCAGCCGCGCAACGCTATCCCATTCAAGCACGATGCTTATCATCAACATGCCACCGTAGAAGCGAGTCATCATCACCTCCCACAACTGGCCCTCGCCCTCTCGACTGGATAATGGTTGTCAGTATCGAACAAGCGATCGCGGCGCCGTATTGCACCAGACAGCTAGCAGATCTCGGAGCACGAGTAATCAAAGTCGAACGCCCCGGCGTCGGGGATTTCGCGCGCGACTACGATACCCGGGTGGATGGGCTTGCCTCCCATTTCGTGTGGGCGAACCGCTCCAAGGAGAGTTTGGCGCTGGACCTAAAGCAGCACAAGGATCTCGCGGCGCTGAAGAAACTCCTTGGGAAGGCGGACGTGTTCGTGCAGAACCTAGTGCCGGGGGCAGCCGCCCGGATGGGTCTCTCTTACGAGGCGTTACAAGCCCAACATCCCAAGTTGATCGTCTGCGATATCTCTGGGTATGGACAAGACGGGCCCTACAAGAGCAAGAAGGCCTATGACCTCCTTATTCAAAGCGAAGCAGGCATGCTGTCAGTCACCGGTAGTCCTACCGAGCCGGCCAAGGTGGGCATCTCCATCGCAGACATTGCCGCCGGTATGTACGCATTCAGCAACATCCTGGCTGCCATTCTCCAGCGCCAAAAGACTGGCCAAGGCTCCAAGATCGACATCTCGATGCTCGAGGCCATGGTTGAGTGGATGGGTTTCCCAATGTACTACGCCTACAAGAATGCACCCGGTCCCCAGCCCGTCGGCGCCGCACACGCAGCCATCTACCCGTACGGCCCATTCGAGACTGGCGACGGACAGTCCGTCATGTTCGGTATACAAAACGAGCGGGAGTGGACTTCGTTTTGCTCCAAGATCCTCGGCAACGCGGGTCTCGCCGCCGACCCGCGCTTCGCCAACAACTCCCTCCGCGTCAAGAACCGCGCCGAACTGCGCCGGGTCATTCTCGACGCTCTCTCTAAAATGACGGCATCTGAGGCCGTGGCGCGGCTGGATGACGCGGGTATTGCCAATTCCAACGTCAACGACATGCAGGGTGTATGGGATCATGCCCAACTTCGCGCCCGGAACCGTTGGACCGAAGTTGACACCCCGATCGGCCGTGTTCCAGCCCTTATCCCGCCCGGTCTCTCTTCCGGTGACTCTGAAAATGGACTGAGGTCGCGTATGGGACCTGTACCGAAAGTGGGTGAGCACAACGCGGCGATACTAGCGGAAATAGGCTTAGAAGACTCGAGATAGTACTATGGCTTATTAAGGCTAACCCTCCGACTCTCATTGCCCTGGAGGTGGCAGTTCTTGTGTAAATGGACATCTAGTCAGGGATTAAGCATATTCAGAACCAACCGCTATGAGTTGTTGCGTGACACAGTAAGTCTATCGAGTTTGTAATGAACCGGTAAATAAGGAAATGGCTAAAAGCGCCAAAGATATCGTGGTACACTCCATTCCTATTCCGTACAGCAGGCGGTCTTTGGATCTTTTAAAGACAGCGTTGAAGAAATTGCAGTCCCAGCATATCCAGCCCGTCATTAACGCGGGCCTCAGAATCCACGAGGAAGGCATACGGATCCGATGTGCTATTCTGGCACAGGATATTGGAAGGTGTAACAAAGCATAAGGAATCTTGACCCATGGTCGGATACGTTCCAAGTGTCGCGTCGTCGTTGTTGTCAGTCGATGTGCCAATCGCCATGGCCGCCATGTCGTTAACACCTGATGAGCTGTGCCCCGCAGGTTGGACAGCAGGATTGTTTGCTACCGCTGATGTGTCAGACGGTGGTTCCAGCTCTGACGCGCGAAGCCTCTTCGCCGTTGACTCGTCCAGATACTGGAAGAATAATTCCAACACGAGGTTGTTAACTTCCCAGTACTTTTGTATCTCCTTCAAACCTAGTAGGCTCATTTGGGCTCTATGTTCCGCTAGCCTCCGAGCGGTATTCTTTGATCGCTGGAGGCTGATAGTGTGGATGCAAAGGGACGAGAAGAGGCTCGTTATCCTGGCGTGAAAGAAAAAGAATTAGAAAGTCCCAAGCGTGTTAAAATCTTTCCAGCAACCTATACTTCTTACACGTGTAATTGTCCAAACCTAATCAAGTCCGAGGACAACATGTCTTCCACAATTCGCGTGATCCGACATGCTGCTCGGAGAGCGACTTCACCGGCCTGAGCATCGGACTCATCCTGAGGTCTCACGTACGCGCGCCGGTGCAGGAGGATCAGCAGGTTGCTGTCATGCGTCAACGCTCGAAGGTCGAAACGGCATATGTAGATGGGGCGTGGGAACTTACTTGTAATAGAGATGGAGCAAGTAAGTCCAGATCATGCCTGGTCTGTTGTCCGATTCGCATTCGCGTAGGCTGTCCGGCAACTCAGATTTCCACCTTACCAATGCATCTAGAAGGCTTGATCTTTGATTCTTGTCGAGATGGCTCGCGCCTGGGGTGAACTGGTTGGTTATGATATTGCCAACTATTGGTGCACGAGTTAGTGATGTGTATGGACGGACATCAAAGTAATATTACTTTGGGGGGGGTTAAAATGTACGCAGTTTCGCCAATTTTGCCATCCCCAGCGCATACATAACATGTCCTGGTTCCCCAGTGCCGAAGATATCAGAGCCAATTCCCTCAGTCTCCTCGAGGTCTGAAGAGCTAAACATCTCGACATCACAGTCCTCGTCGCGTATTCGACTCGGTAAGCCGAGCGAGGCTGAGGATTGGCGATCCCGAACCTAAAATAAAGCGGTCTGTCAGTTCGGATTGACGTTTACGCGGAGGTTTAGAGTAGCCATACGTATATAGACCACCATATTCGTCTCCGCATCTTAGCTTCATTCGCGCCTATTGTGGAGGCGTGCACCCTTGAGCTGTATTTCAGCAACACGTCCAAGCGGGGGGCTTCCAGACAAACGGCTTACGCTCTGTGGAACCCGCGAGTCTGAGCGAGACTGATCGCAGCTCCCAGCCAGTACCGAGTGTTCTTCTCATTGAGCGGCCCCGCTCGCCAAAAGCTAGTAAGGAATAACGACTGGAGGACGGCCACCTTATTCGACTCCCAGTCGGCGTCGTAGAGAAGCCGAACGCGATGGTAGAGCGCGGCCTTCGCCTCGGGGCGGTCCTTGAATCCCATGCTACGGACAGTCTCCTCTTCGCAATAGCTGCTGCCAATGAATAGGATTGCCTGAAAGAGCAACGGAGACATTTCCCCAGCCTCGAACATCCGCGCTGTCTCGGCCCTGTCGAGAACCGGAAAGCATGGGTGGAACCAGCGGAAGTACGCTCGTAATACTTCCAGGCAAACCGGCGGGTCGGGAAATGTGAAAGCGCCCTCACCTTGCAGATATTCGTACCTCAACGAACTAACTGGCAGATTCCGCGTCGTAGAGAGTTTCCAAGCCTTGGTGTTAATGGCATCGGATATTGGGTAGACTAGCCTGTTCTTTGGCTGGGTGGAAACGGTCGGAGGCTGGGGTACGCCGAACCTCTCACCAGCAACACATGTCAAGATGTTGGACTCGCCAAAAAACAAGGTCCTATCTATTGTCTGGGACTCGCTCACTCGTGACGCAGCCGGGGGGGTTGAAGGAGTCCCGATCTGCGTGGTACTGCCAGAAAGGTGGTCGTCGACATCACAGTAATCTATATCGCCCAGACTCCGTCCTGCCGCGTGGCCATCAATCTCGAGTGGGAGTTGAGGCCCGAGGTTGCTAGATGATGGGTCCGAGTGGGCTGGCGGCGTAACTTCCACAGGCGGATTTTGGCTTCGTTTTCGTTGATACCTACGAAGGAGGGACGTTAGAGTCTTGGTTCAGTATCTATGACTAAGCTATCCTATCCATAACGGAACGCTAGCGCTTTGTCGCACCTACTTCCCCCTCTTGGACACCGGCACCTCGCAGGCGACGTGGGCTGTTGCGCAATTGGAACAAGGGTTCGTTTCGTGGACATTGCAGCGCACGCGGCGCGAGTTGCAATTTTTGCACGCCTGTTTCGCACGTGTCTGCCGTGGTCGAGGCATCTTGTTGATACTATCTGGCGAAGGCGAGATCTAGACGAGTGGATAGATAGCTTTCTCGTTTCGTCAAGTAGTTGACTGGAATGGAGGCAGGGTTGCGACCCGTTCGCATGTCTCTGAGTGTAGAACTTGTCGTAGAAGATCTCGGGCGAAAGCGCAATGCCCGGACGGAACTGAAAAGCCCGGTGCCGGGAGTTAGACGTGGGAAGGAAGAAAGAAACAAGGCCGACGTATGAGAGGAAGATTCACAAGAAATCATTGCAGTGGCGAATGGTGCTTTAAGCACGTGACCACTATAACACCCACACGATCTTCGAAGTGTTACGCTCCAGGCCACGGGATGCATTCATTTGATATCAAAGTTATTTCTGACTCTATTAAGTTACCTCGGTCTTATTAAGGTCACTTAGATTGCATCTATAAGTTTATGAGCCTTCGAACTTATCCACCTCCATGTAAAGCTGAGGCGCAACCATGACGCCGGTCTGGCTGATTCGAAGGCAGGTGTCTGCGGATCCGCTATCCATAGCCGCGCGGATTCTGAAAGAGGCATTATAACCTTTTGGAAAGTCGTCCTTTGAAGTAACCTCATCAACGATGATGTTTGACAGTCCACGGAAGCTGGCCACGTCTGGGGAAGAGTCCCAGACTAGGACCCCACTACCGCGTTGCCGACTGCGTTTGGTGCATCCACTGCCGAATTTTCCATCGCCTCCAAGATGGCCGAAGTTGGAGCAAGCTGTGAGTTTAGGGCTGAATTACTGCAGCCAAATCTGCATGCGGAGCTCCGCGACCGGCGGAGGAGGGCGCGAACGATTGTTTTGCAACACGGGCCGTCTTGGAGTGGAAGGAGTGAATATTTAAGATAACACAACACTTTCTTTGCCGTCAAGATGACGATATCTCCAGGTCAATTCAGCCGCCTGGGGATCGCCTAGTACACCATTTGAATATCGGAGTGTCCAGGCCAACCGATCGCACTTATTCTCATTGAGCGTGGCCCAATCAGTGTTGAATTCACTACGAAGTGTTGATTCCGCTGCATAAACCTGGTCCAATACCAAAGGATGCTCGGCTTTATGCGAGCTGTCTTGGAACACTGAACCTCAGTGCCTAATCACGCTAGCAGGTTCACCACAATATTGGAACTCCCTCCCAGCACCAACACCCGACTACATATTTATACTACCTCTTCCTCCACCAAGAACATCATGATAAATTAGATGTGATAATTGGTCTTCTAGATGGCGCAAGTCGGGAGGCAAGGTGAAATACGGCCTGAATTGATCAGAATTGGCACGAAGACGGCGGTGCTGCTACGATGCTAAGATGCGGGTAAGTGGGGAACCAAGTAGCCGAACTTGGCCCATATCGGCTATATGACAGCAGGGTCGATTCACGCTTGTCAAGAACCAAGCCATACCATCATCTTCGTTTACAGGCTACAACTAGTCATACACGGTTGGAGTACTTCCGTTTTATATCTCTTCCCCCGGACCTATCAGACGTTCATTTATTATTCGACCATTTTCCGCCCACGAATATGTCTCGGCTGGCAGTCAGGAGACTCTTGCCCCTCGGCCGCTCTCAGGTCGCATTATGGCAACCCACGCTCCATTGGGCCAACGCCCACATGTTTTCAACGACAACCTCGCGGCGCCTGATGGAGGCGACGAGCTTCACAGAAACGCAACTGGAAGTGCGGGACGGCGTGGCACGGATTTGCGAACAATTTCCCAACACGTACTGGCAAGAACAGGACCAGACTGAGCAGGATCCCACGGAATTCCACCGCGCTTTGGCGGAAGCCGGCTGGCTCGGCATAGCCCTCCCCGAGGCCCATGGCGGATCGGGCCTAGGGATTTCCGAGGCAACGATGATGATGCAGACTATTACACAGAGCGGTGCCGGCATGGCAGGTGCCCAGGCTATCCATGCCAACGTCTACGCGACGCAACCACTGGCCAAGTTCGGAACCAAGGAACAGCTGGAGGAGACGATACCCCATATTATCTCAGGGAAGTGGCGCGTTTGCTTTGGAGTCACGGAGCCAAATGCTGGCCTAGACACATTACGGCTCTCTACCACGGCGACGAAACAGCCAGACGGATCCTACCGTATTTCCGGGCAAAAGATCTGGATAACTTGCGCCCAGGTGGCCTCCAAAATGATTCTCCTCGCGCGAACGACCCAGTTGGACGCCGTGAAAAAGCCTAGCGAAGGGCTTTCGCTGTTCTGCATCGACCTGAACCGTGATCAGCCCGGCCTAGATATGCGCAAAATCAAGAAGCTCGGGAGCAGGGCAATTGACGCGAATGAGGTCTTCTTCGACAACTACGCAATTCGCGGTGACACTCTGATCGGAAAGGAAGGGCAAGGTTTCAAGATTATCCTCCATGGCATGAACGCCGAGCGTTGTCTACTTGCTGGTGAGGCACTAGGACTTGGCTACGCTGCCCTTGGCAGGGCTGTTCAGTATGCTCGGGATCGCGTTGTCTTTAAGCGGCCCATAGGACAGAACCAGGGTATCGCACACCCCCTAGCGGATGCGTATATGAAGCTCGAAAGCGCCAAGCTCGCGACGTACCACGCCGCCAAGCTCTACGACGACAGTGGAAAGCAGTTGGATGGTGTAGTCATTCCCAAGGAGTCGGTTGGGGTGGCATGCAATAGCGCTAAATACATGGCTGCCGAGGCCGCGTTCAACGCTTGCGAGAGGGCCGTTCTGACGCATGGTGGAATGGGATATGCGGCGGAATATGACGTCGAGCGTTGGTTTAGAGAATGCCTCATCCCGCGAATCGCCCCAGTCAGCCGTGAAATGATTCTTAATTATATTAGCGAGAGGGTACTTAAGTTACCTCGCAGTTACTGATAAAGCGCAAACTGTGCGAGGGCGGCGTGTCAAGTTTGAAGTTCTAAGTCCCAACGTCTGCCGTGAGGCCGTCCTGCTTCAGCATGGCGCTGCGCTTTTTCAAAAAAATCGATCTCGCTCTGCACCTCCCTGCACAAATTATTGAGTAATGAGACCACCTCGACAATACAGATTTGCTGTTTAATCTTGTGCAGAAACGTAAAAAGTGCACGAGTCGCTCCGAAACCTCCTTTCTTCGCTCCGTGGAACGACGTGAAGTGCGGAGTGTTACTCTGTAATAGGAGCTATTTTTCAAACTATTTGTGGCTATGTAATTTGTCCAATTTGAATGCATGAGCACTGCCACGCTACGTTGGGGTAGTTGGGGGGTGGTTTGACTTAGTTGGGGTAAAGTCCCAAACCGACAGGACAGCTTGATCCGCAGATTAAATCATCGCCATCTCCTTCCTTCTGCAAAGTCGGACAACTCATGTTTGCAGTTTTCGGCGAGCACCTGTGACCTCGTACTTGAATTTAAACGGGCTCACTCAAACTTCACAGGTATAGTGATGGAAGAATCATCGAATCTCATCTATGGACCACTCGACCACAAAAGGAAGGAGATCCGCCTCCTTGAGCTCATCCCCAATGGAGATACCCCCGCTGAGATACGTTGTCGAATGCATGTCGTATCGCTAAATGAAAAAGACTTAATCTTTGACGCTCTCTCATACACATGGGGTAACGAGCCGGCAGACCGCCCGATCGACATTGATGGCAAAACGACGCTTGTGACGGCGAATCTCGAACGCGTGCTCCATCGCCTGAATGAGTATTTTAACCCAGACAGTAAATGCAATGGAGGTGTGATAAACAAAATCTGGATAGATGCTCTTTGCATCAACCAGAAAGACACTCCGGAGCGGGACAGTCAGGTCTCGATAATGCGTGATATTTACGAGGGTGCGAAGGATGTGATCGTGTGGCTGGGTGAATGGAAGGCCCCGATCGCCGGGACGGAGGAAACACAAGGATGTAGGAATATCGGCGGCCCAAACACGAGCCCCAACGAATCCGTCGCCCGCGCCATGGTTGCTCTCAGCGAGATTGGCCAGGGCCGCCATGCGTGCGAGATTGAACTCTTTGCCAACCTCAAGGAGCCAAGTAACCAAGAAGCACTTGCGGTGATGCGTTATCTCCTTAAGCACCCTTACTGGCACCGGGCCTGGGTGGTGCAGGAGACGGTTGCTGCTCGCCATGCAACGATCCTCTGTGGCGACGTCAGAGCCGAGTTTGATCATTTCCTCAATCTTGGCGGCTTTCGAGGCATGCAAGACATGGCCTGCTGCGAAGCTCGCTGGCATAGCCTGCCCTTCGACCTCCAGGAAGCATACTTTGCCCACACGCCCCTGGTCTGGAATCTGAAGACGACAAAGGAGTCCTTTCACGACCAGTCTAGCCTGAAGATGTCATTGGAGAATTTGCTGGTACACTTTCGGCAGCGACAATCAACAGACCCGCTAGACATGGTTTATGCCTTTGTGGGCCTAGTTAAGCGGTGGCAGGATGGCAGAGCCCCTCTAGAGATCAGCTACTCCCTTAAGCCAGCCCAGCTGTACACACGGGCGGCGTTCCACATTCTCTCAGGAGGCGAGAGTCTTAATCTCCTGGCCCATAGCGAAAGCAGAGGCCGGGTGGAGGGGCTTCCCTCCTGGGTACCAGATTGGACAAGCCGCGGCGACACAAGAGGTATGCTTGATGTGAGCTCGACAACGCTGGCTCCCATCCTATACAAGGCCTCCGGAGCAGATAATCCCTTTGTGCCGCCGAAACTCCTTGGTGGATCTATCTTAATATTGACTGGACACAAGGTTGGGGTTGTGACTAGGTCGGTGCGACCTGCGGCTCACCCGACTGAGACCATCCAGAAGTGGTGGGCAGCCGCGACTGAATGGTTTGATCACGACGAGGCCGTGGACCTCGAGATTTCACAGTCCGATCGAGTCGCCTTGCCCAAGATGAAGCCAAGATGGTTCTTCTGGAGCCCAGACCTTCAGGATGCATCGCTTTATGACTGCTTTTTCCGCACACTACTTGGGGATTTCATTACGCCCTTGACTGAGAGCGGTACTCCCTTCCGCCGCGCCTCCAGCGAAGATGTGGTCCTGTTCCAGCATATGATGAGGGATGCATGTATTATCCCGAGCCGGCCGAACCCCGAGGGTTCTGATTGGTTTGACTGGGGAACGAGACCGTACAGAGAGCAAGAGCTCTGGATATCTTACTCCCGATCTCAGGGTCTCAATAAGCAGTTCTTTTCTGTAACTGCTGAAGATTCTGCGCCCATACGCAAGCCAGAAGAGGATGCGACGGTCGGCGCGGGGACTGGTCACGCTATAGAAGTTGAACATCTAGGACGGAGTGAAGGCTACATGGGAGTAGGCCCGACGGGGATGCGAGAAGGAGACGAGGTTTGGGTTCTGTTCGGATCACCAGTGCCATTTGTGCTCCGAAGGGTGGAAAAATTCGTGGGCGACTTTCAACTGCATAATGGTATGGAGCTAGTCGGTCCTTGTTTTGTAAATGGCATCATGTATGGCGAAGCAGTGGAACGGGCGAATCCAGAGGGGCTCTTTTTGGTTTGAAGCCGCTTTCTGGGCGCGGTGGTTGAGTCTTGTCAAGGGTGACTTTTCGCAATCACAAGGATTATGTTCCTATTACTCCGAGAATCGCAGAGAATAGATCAAGAAGCCTGCCGTTGAGTCTTCATCCTAGTCTAACTTAAAGCGAGTCCTCAGCCTTGATGGCTCAGATTCAAAGATCCCCCGTGCGCCTCTTTCCCGACCTCTTTTGCTAGATTCCCAAGATCGGCCAATATGGCAGTTCTAAGTCTCCGACTTTGCCTCACTTTCTCTCAGACCTTACCGAGGTACATCGATCACATCTATACTCTTTCGTATTTCGTCGGACGGCCTTAAACCACAGGCAGATAGGCCAAGAAGAAATACGAGAAAAAAAGGACCATATACAGCGTTTTCGCCGGGTCTTCTCCCCACATGGTTATGAAGATCTTTAACCAGATCTCTAGGCGCGTACCCCACACTCTCATCAGTTCTGGAGTTTCGCCGAGGGCGCGTTGGACCCGGACTACCCCGCATAAATAGCGTTCTTAAGGTGCCGCTTTCGGTCTATGCCCAAGGCCGATTTGGCAATGTCTCCGATGATAGTGTTATCCATACAAAAACCATTATACGGGATAATGCAACTTGGGGTGTCACCGGCCGGGATTAATTCGGTCGGAAGCCCAAGCACTCAGGCTTGTCAACGGACATGCAATGTCCACCTGAACTTTTGAATGTCACTTCTTGGGTCAAATCATTGGCGATGGAAATTCATTTTCATGTCTGCAGACAACACCTACTTGTGCCTCAAATACGCCTCTTGTCAGTCAAATGGGGGCTGATTGGCCGTCACGAGAGATTCTGGTCCTACCATGACGGTATCCCGAGACCCCCCAACCTACCAATCCGTCGTGCACATGACTTGTTGATCTACCCCGGCGTCGGTATTCTACAGATTTGGGCCTAGTGCGTTGCGTGGTGCCGTAGCAGTGATTGCATCGCAAGAGTCTTCTATTATAGGCCAGAGGGCGCGACGAGACAATTTCGCAGCAGCTGTTTTGGGGCATCACTTGAGAAAGAAAAAAAATGTAGTGGTATAAGTGTACATGTTCACCCACTATCTCGTGGTCGATCGTAACCGCGCCCTCTTGAGTGAGCATTGCGGATTCCCTTAGGATCGGCATCGGCGAGTCGCTTCTGTAGCGTCCATACTCACCACCGTTAAGATACGGCTTACTACACACCGACGCGTAGAGAATGGGGAACTCTGCCTCTCAAGTCGGCAGCTATGTTGCTGCAGACTACTATCCCGCGCCATACGGTGGTTGGGTTGGTGACTGGGCAGATAGCTATGGGAGAGCTCGTGAGCTAGTTCAGTCGATGACCCTAGCAGAGAAAACCAACATCACCTCCGGAACGGGCATCTACATGGGTATGAACCTCGTAATTTCTGGCCATCGGTTTTGTATCTAACGATTTATCCTCTAGGGTACGTGCGTGGGATTTCGGGCTCTCCCTCCCATGCCGAGAGATGTGGCGAAGTTTTCACTGAAGGATCTTATTGACACGTCTATAGGCGCTGTGTTGGCAATACCGGAAGTGCCGAACGTGTTGGCTTCCCTCAACTGTGTCTAGGTGATGCTGCCAACGGGGTTCGTCTCGCCGACTTCGTCACCGTCTTCCCCGCTGGCATTACTACCGGCGCCACGTGGGACAAGGACCTCATGTATTCGAGAGCAGTTGCCATGGGAAAAGAGTTCCGTGGAAAGGGTGTGAATATCTACCTTGGCCCTTCCGTGGGTCCGCTTGGCAGAAAGCCGAAAGGAGGGAGAAATTGGGAAGGATTTGGTGCCGACCCCGTCCTGCAGGGGACCGGCGCGTCCCTGACTATCAAAGGCGTTCAAGAACAAGGCGTCATTGCCACGATCAAGCATTTTATCGGTAATGAACAGGAGATGTACCGCATGTACAATCCGTTTCAAACTGGTTACAGCGCCAATATCGGTATGGCGATCCTGGCACCCGCTTTATTCGATGACCATCGTGGCGTTGACTTGAGATATTAGACGACCGAACCCTCCACGAACTCTACCTGTGGCCTTTCGCAGAAGGGGTGCGGGCTGGTGTTGGCTCGGTTATGACGGCATACAATGGCGTGCGCGAGCTCCCTCTTTTCGTTTATTCACTGCCTTCGTTCCGGGAGCCCTTGACTAACAAAGATGATTGCCCTTAGGTGAATAATTCGGCCTGCAGCCAGAACAGCATGCTTATCAACGGCATCCTAAAAGATGAGCTTGGATTCCAGGGATTCGTCATGTCGGATTGGCTTGCGCACATGTCTGGCGTTGGCTCAGCTTTGGCCGGGCTGGACATGAATATGCCAGGTGACACTCAGGTTCCGCTCTTCGGTTATAGCTACTGGATGTACGATCTTACGCGCTCAGTCTTGAACGGATCGGTTTCTGTCGACCGATTAAATGATATGGCGACCCGCATCGTGGCGACCTGGTACCACTTCGGTCAAGACAGCGGCTTCCCAGAACCAAACTTCTCTACCACGACTCGGGACCATGAGGGAGATCTCTACGCTGCCGCTTGGCCATTTTCTCCCCGAGGAGTCGTGAACGAGTTCGTCGATGTCCAAGCAGACCACTACCTTGTCGCTAGGCAAGTAGCCCAGGATGCTGTCACCCTGCTCAAGAACGACGGCCCATTGCTGCCGCTATCAACGGATCGGCTAATCAAGGTCTTCGGCACGGGTGCGGCCACAAATTCCGATGGACCTAATGGATGTGCGGACCGCAACTGCAATAAGGGAACCCTTGGACAAGGGTGGGGATCCGGAACCGTCGAGTACCCTTATCTCGATTCTCCCATCGATGCTCTCAAGAAGAACGCCGAGAGTGTCACGTTTTACAATACTGACAAGTTCCCCAGCGTCCCCACGCCTGGGGCAGACGATGTGGCCATCGTATTCATAACTTCTGACTCGGGCGAGAACACCTATACGGTGGAAGGAAATCATGGCGATCGCGACGGTTCCGGACTTTACGCCTGGCATGATGGAGATGCTCTCGTCAAAAAGGCCGCCGAAACCTACGCCAACGTCATTGTGGTTGCCCAGACGGTGGGCCCGCTTGTCCTGGAGCGGTGGGTTGATATTCCAAGTGTCAAATCCGTTTTATTTGCCCATTTGCCAGGACAGGAGGCCGGGGAATCCCTGACCAATGTCCTGTTTGGCAAGGTATCGCCTAGCGGCCACCTGCCTTACAGTATCACCAAGCAAGAATCGGACTACCCAAGCAGCATCACCAATCTGGTAACCGGCTCCGGTGTGCAAGATGACTATGTCGAAGGATTGTGAGTGCCTGCGCTCCTGACGTATTATGGATCCTGAAAACTCACGTTATGATTTCTGCACAGATACATCGACTACCGATACTTGAACAAGGCCGGTATCAAGCCTCGCTATGCCTTTGGCCACGGACTCAGCTACACAAATTTCTCCCTCACAAAGCCTACAATTACCAAGGTTGCCAAACTCAGCCCCTTACCTCCAACCAGGCCAGCGAAGGGAAGTATTCTCGACTACTCGGGACCGATCCCGGGCGAGTCAGAGGCACTGCCGCCTGCCGGATTCAACAAGATCTTTCGATACATCTACTCTTGGCTCCAACCCGGCGAAGCAAAGAAAGCAGTCCAGGACCGCCAAACGAAGACCTACGACGCGTACCCCCTTGGCTACAGCACAAAACAGAAACCCGGCCCTAGATCTGGCGGCGGCGAAGGAGGGAATCCTACCCTGTGGGATGTCGCTTACAAGATTTCTCTGACTGTTACAAATTCCGGGGCGAAGTATTCCGGCAAGGAAGTTGTGCAAGCATACGTGCAATTTCCCGATAACATCGCCTACGATACCCCCGTCATCCAGCTGCGAGACTTTGCGAAAACGCGGGAACTGGGACCCAACGAGAGCCAGGTTGTGGAACTCCAGCTGACGCGCAAGGATATCAGCGTGTGGGATGTGGATATTCAGGACTGGGTTATTCCCGATGTGGATGGAAGATTCAAGGTGTGGATCGGTGAGGCAAGCGATCGGTTTTCTATTGTTTGCTATACCGATCAGTTGAACTGCGAGGAGAATTCCAAGGGCCCCCTGTAAGGTTCTGGATTTTAGGCCATCCAAGGAAACAGACATGCCCGAAACCAAAGGTGTCCTCGATGTGATAGCAATAGAAAGGTCAAATGCTGAAATGAAGTGGCTGCATGCGACTTCTTAGATCTTCTCTGGCTTTGTCCTATGATCTCTGGTTTGTACCAATACACTTGCTCAATATGCGTAGTACGGTGAGTGGGATGTTGTATGGAGTGTGTTTGAGATGTGTTTGTGCTTCCATTCTCTGCTGCACTTGAATTATTCCCCATCAGACCCCTGCCTCATCATCTGGCACTTTTGGAGAGCCCAGTCGGCCCCTAAAACCCAATCCCACCCTTGTTCTTCACCCTCTATTCAACACTTGCTCTACGCCAATGCCAACTTCCCCAAATGCGCATGAGAATTATGGCTCATAGCCTGCCTCGGACAACCTACTCCAGTGACGGCTTGGTTTTCACCAAGATCATGTCCCTCCGCGAACTCAGCGGGAAGTCTGGCCAGGTGCCTAGGAATTGGACACACGAGCGCATCTTTAACGAGGCCGGCATCCTCCGGTTGATCCTCGAGAAAACCGATATCCCCGTCCCAGATGTTGTCGGCGTGGGCCAGTCCGGAGACGGCGGTTTCTACCTCCAGACGACCCTCATACCCAACTCGGTCCCAGTTAGCGATATCGGCTCTGAGTGCTAACACACCCACCGGCAGTCTACATGTGTCTGCTCCTGCCGCCAGATTGCCGAGGCCAATGCCAAGAATTTCACCCAAACGGTCGTGTTGCCCCGGCTGGCGATGCTGCCGAAATCCCGCGAGACTCACGTCACCGCCAACGACAAACGAGATCATTGGCCGGCGCGATATTCAGAACTGCCAATTTTCACCCTTTTGCATGGTGATTTGGGACCCAACAAAATTCTAGTCGACAAAGACACCCTTGAAATCAAGTGCTTGATCGACTGGGAGAATGGAGGATATGTTCCCGACAGCTGCCTCCGCCTCTGGGCTGCTTCAAAGACCGAGTACTATGCTCTATTTGACAACACACAACTCCTGAGCGACTACGTCAAGGCCCTTGAGGATACCGCCTAAGGCACCTTTCCTCGCCGCTAGTAGATTAGATCAAGGAACTGGATTATCGGTCAACACAGTAGTGAATAGTTGTAAATTTAGTGTCATTGCTCATCACGATGGACCCTCCAGCCAAATATCGCCATAGCCGAATTTACTAGGAGGTATACTCTTCTCCACTCTCGAGCTCCATAAGCTTAAATGTTGGCTGGGCAGAGAACCACCCTGCGAGCTCACTCCCTACCGCCTTATAAGTATACGCCGCCTCCTCATCTTCAATCTTGACAACTTGCCCTCCCCGACCGGCAGCAGCAGCATCGGCAAGAAGTTGAACACGGCAACAAGTCTCGAGACTCATAAACCAGAACACGGTGCTCTCTATACTCTTACCGGCTGTGAGCAGGCCGTGGTTGGCCAGAATGGCGGCCTTCTTGTTCCCCAGCGCCCCGGCGATGCGGACACCCTCTTCCGCGCCCAGAACAATACCGCCAAATGAATTGTAGAAGGCGAGGTCATTGTAAAATGCACACGAGTCCTGGGTGATGATATCAATGGGCCGTCCGAGTGTGGAGAAGGCCCTCCCGTGGACGGAGTGCGAATGAGCAACGCAGTTGATTTCCGGACGAGCCTCGTGCACAGCGTGATGGATCATGTAGGCTTTATGGGAGAGATCAGACTGGGTGGGACGAGACGGCAAGTGGGAAGAAAATGAAATGCACTCACCCGCATTGTTTAGCAATCTGACTGGACCACCTTCGACAACTTCGCCCTTGGAGTTTACACGGATGAGGTCCGATGCCTTCAACAGAGGCCATGCGACACCGAACGGGTTCACCCAAAAGCTTGTTGGTTCAACGGGATCCTAAAGATAGAATTAAAAAGAATGCCATCACAGATAAAGGCCGATCTCCCTACCCTGACCGTGATATGGCCGGCGACTCTGTCCCCTCATCATCGTCAGCAAACAGGGCAACCTCAAGTGGCTTCTTGCCGACAAGACTTACCCTTCATCAAAACCAAGCTTCGCGAAAATTCGGAACGCCAAAGCGAGTCTGCCTTTAAGATACTGTCGCTCTTCGTGAGGGTCTGTAAATTTGGGCGGCCCGATATTAACGAGACCAGACGAGACACCCGTCGCATCCGGGCCGCTGGCAACTGCGGCTGTCGCTTCCGCAGCGGATGGGGTCATGGTCAGCGTCGTTATTAACGAGTACGACAATTGAAATTGCGAAATAGGGAAGATAAAACGGACGCTTGGGACCGCTGGTACTGGGGAGGGGTAAAAAGTCCGACTTGTGGGGAAGCTTCTATTCTTAATTCATTGATGACGACTGGATCGTTAAGTCCGGGGCAAGAATGCGGGGCGTGCCTCGGTAGCGCGGCGTCGCCATGTTGATCCACAAGCTGCGACGATGAGCGGGTCATACCGAGGCTCCCCTCCAAGGTTATCTTATTATGATGTGACGGGCACATGCAGGATGAATGCGGAGAGCTTATTCGTGTCGGTTTGGTCCAGCCAGCCGCTGCACTCGAGGAAGTCTAAGCATCATTGGTCAGGATTCGGGGAGGTCCATTGGAGGGATAACGCCTGAGGAGACGTGAGGATACGAGCCAACGGCGAAAGCATCGAAAAGTAAGAGTTAGTGAGCGGGATGGACGTGATGGGGAGAGATCTCTATTATCTCATACACCTTAAAGGACCAGAACGTAATTTATTCCTTCTCTTAATCAACTACTTCATTGCTTCTACTGCTCCGTAAAATTAATTTCCTCACGTTGCAATAACGGGTGGTAGTCGGTCTTCCAAAATGAAACTACCCTAGATCCTGCGTGTCTTGCTCACTGAACACTGTTCCTAGAATCTTAAGGCGAACGTCCATTGCCAAGACGGTGAAAACTTGAAGCCACTTTTTAGGTTTAGGGGAACGTGTCTAGACCTAAGAGGCCAAGCTCGCTCAAGCTAAAGACGATCTGTGAAGTTGAGTTGGCAAGCATTCCGCCATGCACCAGTTTCGTTCATTGATAAATGGCGATTGGCGAGTGGCGCAGCTATCTAACCATGGTTCGCCTTACGCAGTGTCTCGCAGCCCTATTGCGAATGTACTGTTTGCATTGTCTTGAAGGAAACATGGGGCGCGCACCATGGACCGCGACCTGGAATATACCTTCCTTTAGAGTAGAAATGCCACAGCCGACATAGTAATGTTATCGCCGACGTAGTAATGCTATTACAACGTCACAAAAGTTTGTTCCCAGCACTTGAGCAAGTCGAAGTGTTCTAATTATCCTGTATTCTATTTCTGTGTTCTTCTCTCTTCCAGCTGGTGGGGAGACTACGCCTCTGCGTCACTGCCTTGCTCCTCGGGCTCGTAGTCAGGAAGAAGGATGCCGACGACCGGGAACCACTCTCGTCACCGCAGCAAGATCCTTTCCCCGCAGGAACTCCGTCACCCCTCCGTCCACTAAGAAACTCGAATGGAGCGTAACACAAAAAGCAGCTGATGTGAACTTGCCTTTGCGTGAGTTGATTGGGAACGCCATTACTAACCCCGACAGGGTGAACAGATAACAGAGAGATCTAGAAATCGTCATGACGGAAGTATCCAACGAGAATCACTGCCCTACTTATTTATTTCGAGCTAGTAATGACCCGTGATGGATCCCAACAGTACCCAACCGCACCTAAGCCCCGTTCGCCTAGTTCGCCTACTCCGTATTCTATATCCACCTCCCCATCTACGTAAAAGGCCCCCTTAGGACCGTTTCCTGTTTTAACGTTTTCCTTCCCATAAATCGCCCTTTCTATGACAGCTCCGTATCAATCGTACCATAATAGCCAAGATAGCAACGATGGCAAAGGAGGACGCCGTTGCTTGAGGGGATGATGGTCCCTAGTCTTTGACGGTTGGCGCAAGCCATCACCGAGTAAGGGCAACGTCTAAGCTACAGATCGAGGCCATAAGAAGTAGAAATATGTATGGGTTGTTGGGGCGAGGGACTGACTGGCTTGATGCGCAATGCGACTTGACATGCTCAGCAAGAGCATGAGGCGAACGACCAACAAGCGAATGGACTATGTCGATCGGCGAATGGTTTTTAGCTAGCCCATGACGCGAATTACGGCAATCATCGGAGGAAGTCTTGCTCAGTTCGCAACCTATGAAGTTGAGAGATGCTTTGCCCTTATCTAGATCTTCGATATATAAACTATGCAAAACCTCTCTCCCCGTGCTTGTCCCAACTTCCCAAGCAATCAACTATTGTTCCTAAAAGACTTTTCATTGACTATAAAAATACCGAATTATTCTAGATACGAATTACATCAATACTTTCCGACGTCATGTGTGCTGAGATTACTACCGGCACGTCGAGAAAACCCCCAGAGGTTCTTGGACCGGCCGCCTTAGCGCTGAGGCCCAAGCCCGAGCCCCCAACAGCGAAAACCCAGTCGAACGAGACCACCACTATTAGCGCCCCTAAACAGACGCTCACCTCCCCGACGGGCCTGAACATGGATCTCGTCGCTACTGACGCAGTGAGCAGAATTACTCTTACGCAATCACGACATCCCTTGCTGAGAAACAGGGAAGTGTCATGGGGGCGGCAGGCCTACTAACAGACAAACCAGGACGAGCCTTTGAGCTCCCCCCAAAATACTCCCCCCTCAGCCCCCAAGCAGAACTATGGGGGCATAAGCCTTTCCTTTGGGGACATCCCACTCTTAAATATGCTCGACGACTGGCGCTCCAGGACAGATGACCCTTGGAACACCCTAAACGGCAACAACCAGGCTCCTGATGGGCAGAGTCACAACGCCCCCACGCAACCGTCGAAGGGAGAGCCGAATATCATCAAGATAACGGACCTTACTCGTGGAGATACATATGGGGGAGATCGAGGGGAGGCGACTGCTCCGCACACGATGGGATTGAGTCAGTTCGTGAATAATAATCTTCAACCCTCGTTCAACAATGGAGGGCAGCCCCATTTGGAGCGATAAATATCCTGCTCTTTGGTCATCACTTTAGTTACCCCGTCCATTTATCTCTTTTCTCCTTTCTTTTTCATCGCAAATGTTCCTTCCTGGGACGGTCGTGGTTTATCTCAAAGACAAACGTCGATAATTTGCTGTTGGCGTTAGGCTACTTTTGGACTTGACATTTCGTACCTGGACCTTGGACTTTTCTGGACGAGGCAGATTTCCTGCATGACGGTAGATACCCTCCTTCATAGTCTCAATGGCGGGATTCAAGCTGAGCAATGGATTACAAAGTTCAGAGATTTTCTTTTGGAATAGAAGCTTGCTCCGAGATGTTTTCGAGATAAGCGAGTCAAAAGTCCGCGTTCTCTGGTCCGCGAACCATCACGTAAATCCAAGGCCAGAGCTGGTGTTACACAGTTGCCTTCTCCCCGACCGCCTTTCTAAGATATTGATCGTTCCCGTTTGGTAAACCGTAATCGGTTAGGTTTTTGGGGCTAAGTGGCCCTGCCCTGACATCCTGTCTCGTACCTAACTTACACCGAACTTGTGCTCTCTCCTCTCCGGCTCGAATGGGATTTCTCTCTGACTCCGCCACACATCGGCAGGCTTGACAAATTGCTAGCTTGGTTCGATGGAAGGTTAGGGCTTAATATAGTCCCATGCCGTCGGATTAGTGGGGAAATACGTCGAACAGCAAACCTAAAACACGTAGCAAGTAGACGATCTTCATCTGCCTGTTGTCTACCCCGACCACTCCTATTCGCTAAACGCCATTCCCTCATCCAACCAGGGGATGAGTGAGAATGTCAAGAGTAATAGATCTCACATGACGCGATAAATTGAATTCATAATTGACATTGCTAGAACTGTAATTTCAGTTCCCATTATGATTCGGCAATTCCATCTCGCCATAAATCTCACCCGTGGACTTGACGGATAAATGGCATCCTACTCCGCCTCACCTATTAACAACATCCAATCGGCCTCGACCCGCCCAAATAGGCCTTGGAATCCGCGCGGAACGGAACATTGGGACATACCTTAAAAGGGGTCCATCTCGTCATATCCTATTGTCTGTATCTCGGCCCACGCAATGTGAATAGATGAAGGAGAGAGGGGAAGACGGTCAGCTCAATAATTGATGAGCTGGAGCCAACCATAAGACAACGAGATAAGACGAGAGGAGAAGGCTATAGTAGGACGCGCCCCCGATCCATGTTATAATTTCGGTGAGCAAGGAGTGGAACTACTTCTCTCTTTCACTTGGCCCGTCAATTGAGCTCCAAGCTTACACGAACCTCCGTTCCCGAAACAATTCATCACAATGCATCTATCAAGCATCACAGCTGTCCTCGCGACCGTAGCCCTCTCCTCCGCCGCATGCGTAAAACGCCAGCAACCTCCAGCTCCGCTCCTCACCATCGAAGGCGCTTGGCTCGAAGGCATCTCCGTCCGCGAAAATGGCCAGCTCGTGGTGAATCGCCTGGACATCCCCGAGCTGTGGACAATCGACCCTCTTAGCAAGGAATCCAAAAAGATCCTCTCCATCCCGGGCGCGCTTGGCCTGACGGGAATTACGGAAGTCGAGCACGACGTATTCGCCTTCGTCGCGGGGAATTTCAGCACGGCCGACTTCACCGTGCAGGCGGGCACCTGGTCGGTCTGGAAGGTCAATATAGCAGAGGAGGAGCCCAGGGCGGAGCTCATCGCGGAGGTTCCCGAGGGCGGATTCCTACTTGGCGCTGCTACGTTCGATAGTGATACTGTTCTCGTCGCTGATGCCGCGGAGGGGAAGATAATTAAGGTTTCCGTGTCTACTGGCAAGTATAGTACGATTGGCGAGGACGAGTTGTTCAAACCGGCGGAGGATGCGGCCATTCCCGAGGCGATCCACGGAATTCGATATTACAAGGAGGAGATTTACTATACCAACACCTTTGGAAACGCCTTTGGCAGGGTCCCCATCGATCCGAGCACTGCCGAGGTCGGTGAGGTCAATGTCATTGCGAACCTCACCAACAGCCCGCTCGACCTGGCTGTCGATGGCGACGGCATCGCCTATGTCGGACAAATCGACCAAGGCATTGTCAAGATCTTCCGAAATGGAACTGTGGTACCCGCGTGGAATGTTACGTCTGTCACGTCGTTGGCATTCGGAAGGACGCAGGAGGATAGCGATGTGCTTTATGCGGGAACGAATGTTGGTGAGCTCTATGCGTTGAAGCTGTAATCGTAATCGTGGGTTGGGGAGTAGGAGTGGAGACTGCGGAGAGTTTAATGGTTTCTTGTTTGGTTTCGGAGGAATTAAAGCTCAAGTCTCGTCGTAATACGAATTATAACTCCCCGACGATGTGGACCTCGGGAACATCTTAAATGACCTTTGCGATTACCTAATGAATTGATCCCCTCTTTCTTAGACTAAAGACAAGCTAGCTGCTCGAGCAAGTCAAGTCGAAACTAAGTTGAAGCCCATCTCATCTCCGCTCAGCCGTAACCGATACTGTTCAAGTTGGGGTAAGTTGCTACGAATTCAACTTCACAGTAATAAATACCTCGTCTACAAGTCGGAAACTTAGAACCCTTTTATTCCGAACCTTGGCAGTCAGGCCATATCAAACCGGAGCCATGCCAAACTTAACGACGCCAGCGCAGACCGGTATCGGCAATGAGCGCTTTAATGCTGAAGCCGCCGCATGGGACAACAATCCTTTCGTCCGTGCCATGAGCCTTGAGGCCTGGAAAGCTATCCAAAAATATCTACCATCTCTATTCGACCAGGGGAAGGGGAAGCCGGACGTCCTAGAAATCGGCTGCGGAACTGGGTTGCTTAGCTTCGAGGTCGCCCCTGCCGCCCGTCAATTGGTAGCTGTTGACGCAGCCAAGGGAATGATTGACGTTCTCTCGTCAAAGTTGAACTCTCCAACTGCCCCCCAAAACATCCTCCCTCTGGCGCTTTTGCTGGAAAACCCAGAGGACAAGAGGCTTCCACCAGCAGACGAAGCCAACCCCGATGGACCAAGACTCAAGTACGACCTGATCACTTCGCATCTAGTCTTGCATCATATCGCGGATCTCAAGCCGGTTTTAACGACAATGCTAGGCTGCTTGAAGGATGGTGGTGTTATTGCTCTGACCGACTTTGAGGATTTTGGTCCCGAGGCAAGACGGTTCCACCCAGAGTCGAAGATGGAAGGAGTCGAGCGCCATGGGGTCCCGCGGGAATGGATGGCCGCACTACTGGAGGAGGTCGGGTTCAAGAACGTACGGGTCGAGGTGGCATGGGATCATACCAAGATAGTCGAGAACTATCCTGGAGAGTTCAAGGGTGGCGAGCCCGCCGAAGGGCAAGGCGAGCTGATGAAGTTCACGTATCTGATATGCTTGGGAGAGAAGGCTTAGAAGGCAAATCTTTCATAGAAAAGAGAGCCTTTTTAAGATGTTGCTACCATTCCCTCCCTACCTAAATGGTGACCCACCAATCCAGCCTAAAAGGAAATGAGAATCATCAATTAAAGCATTGGGGATGTGTTTACGTTATGTCCAAGACAACTGGGGACATGTCTCTCTGATTGTGTGGTCATTTCCCATTAAGTTATCGAATCTTGTAATACTACCGAAAATTTATAGTCCCGGGCTGCCCTATCAAAGCTAACAGTGCTGACCACCAATGAAACAAGACACGGTCATCATAACGCTCAAGATATCGATTTGAAATGGAAGTTATAACTATGGTTGTTGGCAATTCGAAATTGCGGCACCTTGGAGAAAAATATACAAACGAAATGGAGATTGTTCCTTCAACCCAGCAAGTTACTCGATCGACCTTTCAGGGCTCTTCCTCCTCCTCGGGCGCCTCCTCCTCGGGTGCTTCCTCCTCAGGCGCTTCCTCTTCAGGTGCCTCTTCCTCAGGTGCCTCTTCCTCAGGTGCCTCTTCCTCAGGCGCTTCCTCCTTAGGGGCTTCCTCTTCCTCTTCAGGCGGCTCCTCCTTTACAGGCTCCTCCTCTTCCTCTTCCTCACAAGCATCTTTCTCGCCCTCGCCAGCGGCGTCCCCAAGCAGGCCGAAAGTCCACGAGCTCTCCCAAGTGTAGAGCTCATCTGGGCCCGTAATCTGGGCATCGAGCCTATCCCACTCAGGACTACGAAATTATTAGCAGCCAATTCACTACTTCACAACCCAGAACAAGGCGTCACTTACTGGTTGATACCATCAGGGTAATCCTGAGCCTCGATAGCAACACAAGAGCTCTTTTCAACCTTGGTCCTCCCCTCGATACCCTGCGTGCTATTCTTCAACTCCTGATCACCGCCCATCCATGAGCAAGAGTAAATAACAACACCAGGTTGGTCGGTCTTGAGCTCAGCCTTAATGCCGGAGAAGGCGCTAGCAAGAGTGGCCACGACGGCATCCTCGGGGGCATCCTCGATGAGCCAGTATCCGTTATAGCCCTCGCAGGCTCCATCGGCGCCGCAGTTACCCTTGAAGGCGGGGTCGTCCTTGTGGTGGCCGAAGGGGAGAGAAGGGGCGCTGGCGAAGTCATTGATGGAGCCGGCCTTGGCGGTGAGGATCTTGCCGGTAGGGAGGGCGCCTTGATCGGCCTCGAGGTAACGGGCCGAATAGGGTAGGTAGAGGACATGGTCCCAGATAAGATCCGTTTCGGGGTTCTTGTAGGCATCGAGGTTGAAGTACGTGTGCTGGGTGAGCAAAAGCGCTGGTTTAAAACGTCAGTAAGTTCCAAGTAATAATAGTTAGAGGCTGCAAAAAACGAACGGGTTCTCTTAGTAGGCGCCGTAGCCTCGATAGAGATCTTCCAAGTGCTGCCGGCAACGCTGTACGTGACATTGGCGTAGACATCGCCGGGGAATCCCTTGGACTCGCCCTCAGCATCGTAGATGGAGAAGGTGATGGAGTCATCAGAAACGGCCGTCACGTTCCAGTCGCGGAAGGACCAGTTGTTGGTGCCGCTGTGTAGGGTGTTGTTGCCATCGTTCTGTTCCGTCTCGTAGGTCTTGTCGTCGAGGGTGAACTCGCCGTGGCCGATGCGGTTGGCGTAGCGGCCAGGAATAGCATTGTATACAGGGTGACCGGGGTCGTCAGCTGCCCAAGAAATTGTGTGTTAATTCTCGGGGAGTTCTGTGCAAGCGTATTCAAATGCTACTGGGCATGAAATTGGATGGTAATTTTGAGCCCAAAACATGGAATAGTACTGAGGAATTTTACATACGGTACCGCGAGAGATCGTCATAGCCGAGTACGACATCAACATCCTCGTCATTCTTGTCCTTGACAAACAAGTTGGTCAGGGTAGCGCCGTAAGGAATGAACTGGTTTTCTTTTCGTTAGGTCTCGCCTCTTTCCATGAAACCTCCCATACGCACCTTCGCAACAAGCCCGTCGCTGGAAATCGTGAATTTGCCGTCCTCACCCGGCTCAAAGTCCTCCGCGAGCGCTCCGGCAAAAGCCGTCGTCCAGACGAGGAATTGAAGCTTGTAAGAGACCATTGTCATAAGAATTGTCTTCTCAAGAGCCAGAAAGAATAAAACGAGTGTTCGAATCGATCAGTTCTTCACGATGAAATGGATTCCCAAGGAGAGCGGGAGCACAACAGAACGGACACTGCAAAAGAGTGGAGCAGAAGCTGGAAGCCGTTGGGTTGGGATAGCCTGCAACTGGATAAGTGGGACTTCCCATCAATTCTCCGGACTCCAAGGTCCCTTTTAAGCATCCGGGGGTCCTTCTCCATCATCGCATTCTGCCTTCTACGCACTCGCGTGCGGGGATTAACGGTTCAATTGGGAATTGGTATCCATTGGCTTACTTGGACATGCCGGAGTAAAGATCCCAGAATACTTCACCCTTTGCGGGGTTAGGTAAAGTAGGTCGCCGTGGGTAAACGGAGGGAATAACCCCGATGGCTCGAGTAATAAACCTTACTGCATTTCCCCATGTCTAGAGGCGCCGTGACAGAGGGAGGCAGGGATTGGTCGGTTGTGAGAAACAATTTCCGCGGCCGTCGATTCAGGCTAAGTGAGACCCGAATTCTTCAGTAGATGGACCCGACTTTGCCAGACTTCCTGGTGCCGATTCTTGCTTCCCTGATGAAACGAGTGCCGAGGATGATTGGACTCGATTCGTCCTCGGATACTGTTGGGTTCTAAACTGCTATACCCACAGAGCACAGAGGAGGGGGCGAGAAGAACTAATATTATAGAACTTGGATATATAACCAAAAGGGTTTCACTCCAACTCAGCTTCACTTCAATAGTTTCCGTTGCCCACGGAGAGCATGGAAGGGCTGCTAGAGACTAAGATACAACTGTTCAAGCGTCGCATCACTCCATGGCCCTCCCCAAGTTAAGATAGGGCACACTCAACTACGGCGTTGCCCCCGGGAATTTCACAAACTTTCGTAATCTTGAGCCCAGCCTTCCCAGTAATATCCTCAAAATTTTTGAGAGTCCTCTCCTTGCCAGAGATGGTCATCATCATGAGGTCCATCGCGGCTTGGAAGGCGGACGGCGGATTGCTCAGCAGCGCTTCAACGATTAGCAATCTGCTGTCAGATTCCATGGCGCCCGAAATCTGCTGTAGTATTCCGACGCATTCCTCGTCCGAATAATCATGTAGACAACGGCGCATATAGTAGACCAGGGCCCCTGGAAAAAAGAGTCAGCCGCCTCCTCCCAGACCCTGAGGGGCAATAGGCTTACCTTTGATAGGTTGCTCCTTGTGAAAGTCCATGCCGACCATTTGCGCATCGGCCAGCTCAGCATCATTTTGTCTGGTTGCCTCAATCACTTCGGGGAGATCCTCCAGCACACATCGATGTGGTGGAAGCCCAGGAGTCACCTTCAAAATACCCTTAAGCGCCTGGCCCCTGCCACCACCGACATCGACAACAAGTGCCCGATTCTCAGATTTGCCGACCTCTCCTACAGCCCAACTGAGGTCGTACACTCCAAGGGGAGGCATTAACTCCTCGGCTGAGGCCATGGCAAGGGTGGAGATCTTAAGACGTTCTTCGGAACTGTGGTTGATTTCCCAGACGGTGGAGCCGAGCCGATCTTCTGCAAAGGCGAGGATGGTTTGCAGGCGGTTCGTCGGTTCCGTCGCAATGCCGAACCGGTCGAAGTATTTGGGCATGGCTACGTAGGAGGCTAGTTGGTCGTCGAATCTGTAACTTATAAGTAACAAAGTCTTGTCTAACTGCATTGAAAATGACCATCATACCCTAGTTGCACCATGGCCCATAGGGGATTAGGAGTTGTGAGGATCTTAGAGAATTCGGTGTGTGCGATGGAGTCGTTTCCAATTTGCTTGAGAGAGCCGTTCGCAACGAGTGCTCGCCCCAGACGAGCTAGAAATCTGATAAGCCTAAGGCTGGATGAGATGAGGGTATGTGGTGCTTTTGTATCTTACTGATCAGCGACACATCGGCACCCAATTTTGCAGCCAATTCGGTGTATGAAATCGCCGCCCCATCTCCAGTGGGAATCTTCTCAAATGCCTTCCACTTGATGAACAGGCGAACAGCAGTGATATGGGCAAATTGTGGAAGCCACAGCAGGAGCCTATCCTTAGGCAGGCTGGCTGCGTCGATCAGATCGGTACCAGCTTTGATCAGGTCCATCCGCTGGAAGATGTCAGTCTCCAGAGATAAGTTGCCGGATCGGAGGCCCTCGGCGGCAGTAGCCAGCTTCTGGGCCAGTGTATCCAGAGTATCTGCAAGAGGGGAAGCCATGGCGAAACGAGGGTGAATTCTTGATGGTCTGAAGAGGAACCCAGTATTATTGTGACGGGATGTGTCCGACAGAATGACAGTGTCTATTTTCCTATGAAGGGACAATAATCGAATCGACGATCTGACTTGAATAGCGAAAATTAAAGAAGACAATCTCAGTTTTTCAATGATCCATGGCCGGTTATATAACAAGTTTGGTATACGGAGGGTGGAGAGTCTCCACGGCATTTTCGCCCAAACCCCGAGTCCGTTATCCGTTGTCCGAGTCCGCTTTCGGGGCCGAAAGCCGAGCCCGGATGCTGGACTGAAACATAAGCACCGCGTGACTTCGGCCCCAAGTGCTGTAAGGGGATGGCCGATTGGTTGCACCATACCAGCCGGTCTTAATCGCAGGGAGTAACGTGTTCGTTATAGGACCAAGGGATTTAATATTGTGGGATGTGATATCTCATTGCTGGGTCAGGGGCGGGAGGAAGGCCTGGTTCTCCACTCCTAGCTCCTATAAGAGATGTGCGAAAGCGTATAAAATTAATTCATGTCAAATCGGTTAAGAAACTAAATTGAATATTACGTTGAGTGCGACGAGATAAATCCCATTCGTAGAGGCCTTCGTCCTGTTCCCTGACACTTCAAGTGCTACTCGCAACAACGATACGATAGACCGCTTTCGCTTCTTTAACAAAAAATGAGCATCATTCTGTACTGACAAACCGGCCTACGAAGGGTATGCGATCAACATTAAGGCCGTCAAGACCAGAATAACGCGCTTCGTCGATCCTAAGCCAGGGCGACCTAATGATGCGAGGCTCGAGGCGTCTGTCTGTTTCGGCGGTGTAGAGGTAGAGGACACCGCCGTCGGATCGACCAGCCTATTAGTGACAACAGGAGGCCTTGGTGTCAAAGTAGAAGCGTCATCACCCATCCAACCGATCAGCCAAGCTGGATGTGCCATCACACCCCCCGTTGCCGTAACCATTGGCCCAGATCCGTGGTCTGCCCTCCCTGAGATAACACCTTTGACAGTGGACGTGCATGGAAACTCAACGAGACCGACTTCTACGTAGGCCAGATCGAAGCCGCTATTTATAGTTAGTTGACTCTTGCCCCTCAATATTTGTCGACAAGACCCGGTCAGCCAAACTTACGGAGAGCAACAGATACCCATCGTCCCAACATCACTGCCGTCTATACGCTGGTCACCCAAGGTCGCCATAGTCACCGTCGTCCAGCCGCTAGGGCAAACCGCCGGCGCAAAGTGAAATACGTCGTTCTCCGTCCACACCGATGGCATGCACGATGTGAAGCGTTCATCCTTCGGGTCATTCCAGAGTGCGGGGATGATGGTATCGGAGTCGAAGACTATGCTGGACATGTCCCAGATTTCGGAGCAATCTGGTGGGGGCGACCAAGGGGTCGTCATAGGTGCGTGGAAGTTGAAAACGCCGTATCGTTCTCCCATCTCGTTGGTGGTTGGTAAAATGGAAGATGGAGAAGGAAACTTGTGGGACACTGGGAGCCCATCTGGTTCTCCTTTTAATCGGGAAGGCAATTGGGTGCGCCACAGGGCTGTGTTTGGGCAGCGTTGGATGCTTGGCGAAGTTTGTTGCCTGCCTGCATCTGGACCCTGGTCAGTCAATCCTGTCCTCTGCGAGTTTCGAAGAAAATAATCTCGGCTGGCCGGTCAGTATGGACGCATCCTGTCACCCTCGACGCATTCACTTTACGGATTAAATTGGAGTATTATGCACCTTCATCTACTTCTATCGGGACTATTTACGGACCATTGCGCTTGCCCCTGGTCCTTAAACCTTTGCTTGGATGCAATAATTTGTGAGCATGCCCCCTCTCTCGGGCCTGTGAGCTGTGCACCAGCTCAGCGGTGAACGGAATGTACACGGCTCCCAGTGAAGGCCCTTTTGATGGTTTGCTTATTTTCGTATTACTTGAATATTATAATAGCGAAGGCTCTTCTGACGCAAATACACATGCTGCCTGACATCATCTACGAGGTCTGAGTCCCGGATAGGCAAAGTAGTAGAGGAGAAAAGCAAGACTGGGAGAAAGCGGCAGAGGTAAAGTCGTACTCTTGGTCAGACGCACCTGTGCTAAACATCACAATGGATAATATCCGAAGAGTTCTGGATAGATGGGAGTTCCTACCATGCATCATTGCGACAGAGAAGCGCAGCTATCGAAGACCAAAGGCAGAAAGTTGCTGTAGGTTTACAATACTCGCCTACTCTTTTAAGTGACTACCGACCTTGCTTCTCTGGATAGCATGAGCCCTTATTGCTCCAGGTATTCACCCCCAAGACACCTCAGCCAGACTCCAGCTCAAACTCTGCATCACCTGAAACTTCGTCTCTAAGACGAAGCATTCATTGGCGGTTGCCCTTTGGCTGAGGTTTTGCCCCTAAACCGGCTTGTGGGCTTGTACAGTCAAGGTGTGTTGGAACGCCTTAACACGTAATTATTTACCAAGATATTAGTTGCAAGTCGAAGGGACTGCCATTTCAATTTCAAACACGTGCGGTGTGAGACGAGGAAGCGAGAAAGTAGCTCGGGTTCCCCGTTGCGCCTTCCCATTCATTACCAACTAGCGATCAAATTGCGTTTCGGCTCGCGAATTCATCGTCGTATTTGGGTCATGACTCATGATAGGGTAGACGTATATCTTCAGACTTGCAAAAGACGAACCTTCCAGTCATATCCTAGGTAGGTACAATGGAAGCCAGTATGTTCCGACTGGGGAATGTCATGTCAATCACCAAATCAATTACAAGCTCAATGGGAGAGGGCGCACATCGACATTGTCACTGAGTAGACGAACGCAGCAGCACGGGTGGGTTCCAATAGATTTTATTCTGAGACAGGCAAACTACCAATCAACGTTCCATGGCTCCTTCCAGTATATTGTGGTTGAAATGGCTCCTGCTCTTCCCAGACTTCTCAGAGGCTCCTTTCCTCTACGCCCCGTCAGAAAATAGTGATGACATCGAGCCCGTCAAGAAATGGAAGGAGAAAGGGCTGCACGGGCGTGCAAATTTAGCACCTGTCAAGGCGAACGTCAACACCAAGACCAACGGGATCCCAAGTCTTGCCGCCAACCCAATATCCCTTGTTCTTTCTGTACTCAACGGGGCACCAGTCCATGGAGATGCCCTCGGCGTAGTCAGCCACGTAGCTCCAGGGCTGGGTGTAAATGTCGGGAGCGCCAGGAACCGGATCCCAGCACAAATAAATGGCAGCGTTGTAAGAACAGCTAACGCGAGAGCAAGTCCTGACCTGGAGGCGAGCCTGGTCCTTGGGCTTCGTGTAGAGGTACCGGACTCCGTCGAGGATGGGAGTACGAGAGGCCCTGCCGTTGGGGACGCTGCAGTCCTTCCTAGCGACAACGCGATCCTGGAAGCCGCTGCCTCGGTTGACTTGGACGCCGGCATCCCAATCGAAGTCAGGGTTGATGGCCTCGACTTGGGCGACGACCTCTTCGATCGTGCCGTTCAGGGTCAGGGTCTCGCCGTTGATGCCCCAGGGTCCGCTAAAGCTGGCCTGGACGACGGTAAAGCCGCGAGCGGCGTATTCGTCCTCGGCAGACGTGGGAGTTGCAACGGGCTCCTCGACGTCGACGGTGAAGGTGGCCTGGGGGAGGTTGGCCGCAAGGACGCCCTTTGGAGGAGTGGTTAGCACTGGATCTTAGGCGAAGATGGAATGGCAAGGAGAAGGAGTATGTCATACCTGGACAGAGAGGGTTAAAATACTGCCAATGGCAGTGAGGAGACGAGCATGCATGATGGCTGAGTTGTCGTGGTAATGAGCTTGTTGAAGGGATTGATAGGTTGATAGGTGCTTGTGTGGGAGGACAAGGGACTGTTGGGAACTTGAAGCGTTGGATGATGTTGAGGAGAAGAGTGAAATAGATGGGTATATTTATAGTTAGGAAGGGAGAGAGGTGGTCCAGAAGATCGACATAAGAAATAGAAGGAGCGAACAGGTGAACTACTCTTCCTTCTCTTCTAAGTAGTGATTTGCTTAGAGCATCATGCAAGGAGGTGTAGGGAAGGAATCACACACCAGCAAAATAATAGAAGCACAAGGAGATATGTAATCACTTGGGCAAACAACTGACAGGTTCGCTGCTTCTGTTTTGATGTCTGGATCGTCAGATCCCCAGGATACAGAAAGGAAAGATGTGCTTCTTGGCAATGTAGGTTGGTCCTTCCCTTACTGATACATTCCAGCATCATGACCAACAAAGCATTTAATCTAAATCGAATCTAGACAAAAGTTCGTTTTCGTTGCAAGGATCGAGCCTGGAGAGGGCGTTGCATCAAAGAGCTCAAAGGACCTATGATTAATACACGTTGTTTCGACCGGGGTGTAGGTCGTCGGATTGGATTCCTGATCCTGGGCACATAGCCGAGGAGACTATCGGACGCGCGGGTCCTATAGCTCTGCCTCTAGTCGTATTTTAGAATTTTTATTACTCGTGGAATCCTCTCAAGCACTCTGTGAGGTTGGTAGGCAGAATGGGGATAACAGAGGAACAGGTCCGTCTGCGCCGGGTCTTGCCAGGCGAGGTGCAGGATTAAAAATTCCCAAGTGGGGAGATCCCTCGACGCTAGGTACTAGGGCACTATATTATTTACAGAGAAAACAGCTATTTTAATCAACATAAACCACGACGGCGATACTGTTGATGCTGTTCACCTCCCGATGATATGGATATCGTCCGCCCAGAAATTTCCCACTCATACCAGGAATGAATAAGGCCCCACATGATACTAGGTAGACCTTCCTCGCTCTACCATATCTCTACCTCGGAGCACTCTTCTTTTGCTAGAGCTGGATGGCTTTACTGCCTGCCTCGCTGAGTGGCCGCGTGCATTGCCGAGTGGCAATGAAAGAGAGCATCACGCGTCTTCCTCTGGCCATGGGTTAGCCGAATAATCGGTTTTGTAAGCTAAATATCCTTTAGGAAACTCACTGTCTAGCGCTAGATCTGATGAGTATCAAAGATGGGCAAATGCGCAAACCGCGAACCCGCTATGGACTTCTGCTCGTCCGCATCAAATGAAATCAGCAGACGATGCCAGCAGCAATGCTTAGGTAGAGATGCCTTGCGCGGTATTAGCACTTCTTCTAAAGCGGACCTTGTGTAATCTTGGAAATGGAGACCGATGGCAGGTTACATAGTAGAAAATACTAGCCAGTTAGTCATCTGGCTCGTCTCCATATCATATATGCCACTCACTCTAGAAGACTATTATATGTACCAGAATGTCCTTCGTTTGATAATATCGCATGTTGTAGAGTGCTAGCTGGCCCTCGACAATCTATTTATCTAAACAGACGCAAGAAAAATAGCTTCACACGTGTAAATATACGTCGATATTCCTTGTTCCATTTGGTTTATTTATATACAACTCATGCTTCTCCCGATGCGGACACTACGCCGCTCGGTACGCTCGGTACGCTCGGTGTATAAATACCAACGGTGTCACACCCATTGAGGACGGTTACTAGACAGACATGACAGCAGTGAGCAAGATCAGAGTCGATATATTTGCAAGCGGGCTTTGGCTGTCGATATAAAAATCCAAAAGTGTCACTAATTAACGGGGTGGGCTAGCTCATATACCATGATGAAACCGAGGAATATTGAGGCCATTGGCAGTGGCAGAGAGGTCTTGGCAATATTTGATTAACGTTGGGAATTTGACTCTCAATAATTGGGATTCCGAAGAATAATCGAGAGGAGTCCTCCTCGAAACCACCGTGGATGAAAGCGTCCATATAATATGTGAGCATCTTTCTAGGCAAATCAGCTATGTCCCGTAAGGCAGATTCGTATCCTGAGTCGAGGTTGATCCGACCTGAACGATCAGTGTCAGTGGTTCGACGTGAGCATGCTAACGGTAGGGCGAGAGCGGGGAAATAGTGCCTCTTTCGTGGCACCGAGAAAATTACACTTCCAAACTCGTGTCTGGCCCCGGTCAATTTCTTAACCCCCAGTTCATACTTTAGTCTCCTTGCCTACCTCGGTTAGCGTAGTCTCGTTCTGCGTCAAAGGTCGGAGAGAGGCTTGGTGGAGGAAGTGTACGGCCACACAATAACGTGTCGCTGCGGATGTGCTGGACATGCAGATCGGGCAACACTGCCTTTGAGGCGAGCGACAGGGGGCACCAGGCTGTGAGAGTGAGGACCAATAGCATGTGAAGAAAAGTGATGGGGGTGTGATGTACTGTATATTCTACACTTCTACCCATGCGGGCTGACATCCCCAACTGATTTGATTGAAAACCATTCATCAATATCAACAGGTAAGGTGGGACGAGATGGTGCAAGATGGTGGGGGCTCCGGTTCTCCATGGAGCCCCGGCGAGGCTTGGGATGTGGTGATACCCAACTGCATATTTCAAGGATCAAGACCTCCCAAAGCCTGCCCTTTTCTAGCACGCACATGTATATCATCAACCAGACCGCCACGCCCACTTTCACGAGCACAACGGAGAAGATAGTGCAGCTACAATTCCTCAAATACCACGTGCCTTGAGATAATTTTTTTCTAGAGAAAATTAAAATTGTATTTTTTTGTTCTTTCTTTTCTCTTTACTCTTTTCTGTTTCTCGTCAAAATGTCTGGCAATCCTCCAATTCCGGTGGCAGCTTCTGTTGTCCGATCTCAATTCTCTCCAGAAGACCTCCACTATCATGCGAATGCCATGCTTCAAGCTTCACTCGCCAGGAGAGATACCGGGGAATCTTCATACACCCCACAATCTTCGGTCATGTCGTCTCAACCCTCAAGAGACAGCCTACGGTCTCGCGCGAAAGCCATGTTTCGCGCCTCGTTTTCTCGTGGAGATCCGAAGACATCTTCATCCACTACTCAGTCATCCGAAATACGCCCTGGAACGACGGCGGGAACTGAAAGGCGCGATGGACCCTCTAGCCTCCCTCCCAGCTACGTCACAGAAATTGCAGAACCGGAATATCAGCTGGTCCGGACTCCCCATCCGACAGCGCCCGCCGCCACTACGTCCACTATCATGCGCATGAAGTACGAGCAGGCATTAGCGGAAAAGCGTGAAGCCGAGCGCGTAGCCGCAGATCTCAGACGCGAGGCTGATCTCGGGCCGAGTGAGATAGTGGCTGAAAAACGTGTACTCGAGCTCAAGTACGAAGCTCTAAAGGCGAAGAAAACAGTGTCGACGTCGCGTTCCGGGACCGAATTGTTCAAAAAGGCATACTCTACCGATCTTCTCTTTCTTATAGATACCACGTCTTCTATGCTGTCACATATTAAAGCGGCCAAGGACCAGATCAAGAGTATTGTAACCTCCATCAAAACTGCCTTCATGGATGTGGCCGATCTGCGCGTCGCGGTTGTGGGATATAGGGATCACGAAGACAATCCGAACATTGAGTTCCTCGATTTTACCCGGGATACCAATGAAATGCGCCGGTTCCTCAGCGGGCTGGAGGCTACCGGGGGTGGGGATACTCCCGAGGACGTTCTAGGAGGGATTCAACAGGCCCTCAAGGTGAATTGGCAAAGCCAGACACGGGTCATAATTCACATCGCTGATGCACCGCCGCATGGTCGCGACCTGAACGATCTAGAGGAAGGGGAGGACGACTACCCCAATCCTGGGAGCGAACCACATCGCCTTACCTACGAAAAGCTGCTGAAGCAGATGATTAAGTTGAACATCCACTACACCCTGCTCCGTATCAACAACTTCACGGATCGCATGGCGCATGCTTTCTTCCAAGTGTACGCCGCCGCTTCGGGCGGGGCATATTGCAAGTTACATCCGTCGAACGCATTCTACAGCCGACTGAGCGGCACTACGGCGGCTTCTAGGAACACAATCGCCGCGACAGCCGCGCAATTTCAAGAACTAGAACTCGGCATTTCACTAAACGATCTGAAGGGATTGGTCCTTCAAAGTGTCACAACCTCTGCTAGCATAGTCGGTACACGCCTCGCTGCATTGTCAACTGCGGCCGGGTCTAGGGCGCTGATTCCAAGACTCTTTGGCCCAGCAGTGTTCGGCTAGAGACTGACCCTCTGCGATGGGACGAGGAAGGTTGGCTAGACCAGACGCTGGTCGTGGAGGCTTATTTCCCGGATGTTGTCATTGACGGCCGCGTCTACCTCGATGATATGATGAGGGACGATGAGAACATCAAGATCACCACAACGAATCTCACCATCCATATGCGGTCTCGGCCGTTTGATCAAGGTGCAATACGCCTAGCTTCATATGCCCGGACGGAAGCTTCCACGAACAAGCTCGTCGTCAAGACCTTCAAAGACGGCAGTAAGAAGAAGCTCGCGCATCTGGTCGAGGACATGCGTTGCCAGGCCCTATGCAAGGCGTTTGCATTCGAATTCAACGCTCTGCTAAAGTTGGAGTACTCACTCGACTTCGTCATCGCTGCCTGCTTGAAGCCTAACGGTCCAAGTAGTAGCGGCAAGTTGATGTCGCTGGAACCCTTCATCAAAGGCAATTATATTAAATATTCGTCGAATTTTGGATTCGTCGCGGATCTCCCGGGAGACAAAATCAGCATGGCGGCTCAGGCCTTTTCACATTTCACGTTTGAGCGATCTCGAGGCAGTTTCCTTGTGAGCGATTTACAAGGAGTGGGCCGGGTCCTTACTGACGCTTCTATTCAGACGCGTGATCCGCGCCAGTTCGGTCTGAGCGAGACCAATGCTGGCGAGAGTGGCATTATGGCCTTCTTCGCTACGCACAAATGCAACGGTATCTGTCGGAAATTAGGTCTTCGGAGCAACAAGTCGATGTTCCCATTGGGACCGTTCACTTTTCGAGAAGGGTGGGTGCTGACCAGTGGACGGACGAACATGTTGGTGTGCTGCTCGAACAAACTCTGCAGCCAGATTGTGCAGGCGTCCACGGCAAGGAAGTCGGATCAGTTTCTGGGGTACTATTGGTGCCGGAAGTGCTGGTCGCAGCTGTCGAGGTCCTCGGAGACGATAACATGCGTGGCCACCGGACTACGGCATGTCTTTTCAGTTTCGAAGTTCTTCTACGAGTCGCAGGGCCAATCCATACCGCGCAAATGTCCTGAGCACCGGACAACTTCGTAGGTGTCGGAAAGGTTCAAATGTATTGGCTTGAGCACGTTGGCGTTGTTACAATCGTCGCTTTCGAGGGGTGGCAGGTTGATCACGTGATTCTCTTCCTCAACATTGAAAATGTCCATTTGGCTGTACTTCGTAGACATTGATACAGAGCAACGGTTCGGAATTGGAAAGTTTGATTTAGGAATAGCAATTATATCCAGGACGGCCGCGAATTAATCTACTTGAAAGGGAAGATGCTTGAACTTATCCACTTTCTACCCAACGTCGTTATGAAGGACCAGGCTCGCAAAGCTGGCTTAATCCGGAAAACGAGAATGCATCGCATTCTGTAGATCCACCCCACCAGACTTTCAGCAGGCTAACCTGTTTAGGATGTAGCTGGAGCTGATTGCGGTTGCCCCAGAGCAATACTAATTATGCATAAATCGATAGTTCGTCTTGACAAGACAGCCGCTGCCGCGACATGCCGGTAAGGCTGCGGTCGGGCGGTGAAATAAAGGGAGGAAACACCGAACCCGACGAAAATCTCGCCCCCAAAGGAAAGAGGACGGCTTTCTCGAACTTACCTCAGTCGTGACCGAGAATAGTTTTCGCCTTCAGGACAGCACGAGACCGCCGTGATGATTTACTCGAAATCCGGGTTTACGGCTTCCACGATCCCGGTTCTCCACAATGCCGTCAAATCCATAATCTTCAGGTGCGCCGAGCTCCTGATGGCGTTCTTCATCTACAAAATATTCTCCCTTTTCGCCGCACATTCGAACCAATTCACGTCCTACCTCATGTTCGCCGAGGATTATATCCAAAGGCTTCTATTCCTCACGAACAGGGGTCTCTCTCGCGCCGGTCTCATCGTGTTCTTCTTTACGATCCTCAATCTTCTGGCGTCTCTCTATGGGACACTCCTCTGGGCGCTCGACTCTCCGGGTTACCTCTTCCGAGCATCCAATGCTACAGTCGACCAATATGCGGCCTTCAGGAACGAAAACCCGCCATATGTGATCCAGCTGCAGCTGGATCCTAATAACCTCGAGAAGGCGGAGGAGGATCTTGCGCAGGTGGCAGGTTCGGGCCTTTTCAATTCGGGTCTCAACGGTACATTGACCGGCAAAGTTGATCCCGGGATGCGAGAAATAGTTCCCCCTTCGGCTACTCGTAAGGACAACGCTGGCACGCGCATCTGGCTAGACGACGAAGGGTTTTCCGTCTCGACTGACCAGTACTTCATGGTTCCTATTAGGCCCGATGGCACCAGCATCGAACGGTTCGCGGCCTGCATTGACTGGGGCTCAAGCTATGTCGCCTGGAACTGTACCTTCAACAGTGTCTTCGCGCTAGGTTTCATTCAGGGTCTTGTCGGAAAGCCCGAGATCCATTGGGACGACAAATCCGACAAGGAGAATGACTCCCGATATATCAAACCAAACAGAGCCAATAACATCTGGGCGTCGTATGGCTTTGGTGGCGGATCCGCCGCCATGGTGCAGATCTTCACCGTGACCAAGGGCACCCGGCGTCACACATTTGTCGAATCTGCAGTGCGTACCACCATGATAACGGACCCGGGCGTCCCATTTGATGAAACGGATGTTGAGGATTTAGTCCGGCGCACTTGGAGCCCCACAAACGAGACGGCGAGAGACCATCCGATGGTAGGCCAGATTGTAAAAGACATGATGGGTGCCCAGGACAAAAACATGAGTTACTTTTCAGGAGCCTCCGCGTCGGATAACGATAACTTCTCCGTGCTCCAGTCAAGCTGGGGTTTCTTCGAGGCAGTGAACCCTGCGAACTCGTCGATGAAGGTGTACTCATTTATCGGCATAACAGCGACCAACATCACGTTAATACGATCCGAGACCATCGACAAGGAGCCAACACCATTCGAAGACTGCAGCTATGGCTCGTGGCAGAACGAGGCGTTTGGCGGAAAGGTCACCCAGACGGACTGTACAGGTGACAGGTATAGATATGATAGTAATGGGTTCTTCGGCCAGACGGACACCGCCGCTGTGCTCATCGTATTCGGGCTTGGGAAAGGCGGATCAAATCGTAGCTCGGAATCACTCAACGACGCCGTCTTTACTTGGGTCGCGAACGCCGCCCCCATCATGGAAGGTCTCCTGGTTGCCAGAGGCTTCGTTGTGAGCGTCGATCCAGCGCTGGTCCAAATCAGTGTGCAGAAGCTCATCGCGGCGGTATCTCCTCTACAAGTCTTCTTGAGCTTCGTTGCGCTGGCACTTGCAGTTATCTCCTGGCTTGGCGTGATCTTCTCTGCCGATGCGCCTTGGTCCAGCACGCTGCTGGCAAACTTGGTACACACGGCGCCGTTCACGGGTGGCAGGCCGACCAAGCCTGGCTATATGCGCCGTCCTCCGGATGTAGATATTGTCGGAAAAGGTGAAGCGTGTGTTCTTACGGTCTCGGGTAGGGCTGTTGTGCCTCAAGAGCCTCAAGGGCCTCAGTTGGCGCCTCCTCCATTCATGCAACCCCACGTTTATCCCGCGGTTCCTATGGGCTACGTTCACCCAACGATGATGAACCCTCACGACAACAAGGGCAGTTACCAATACATAACTCCGGCTCCGGGGACATACTGAACGTCGGGAAGGCGCATACACATGACGGGATATCCTCGAAAGTTAATGATGAGTATATTGGGACGTCCGAGGAGCCACCCACAAGTCTCATTGATTGCTCTTTGGAAATCTTCCTTAATTCGGCCCCGTTTGCTGGGTGAGCAATGTACGAGCTCGGACATTTTTCGAGCTACGAAATTCGGGATGTGTCTATGTATTGATAGCTCAGGGGTAAATCCAAAAGCTTAGATGGGCATTCTTACTACCAGCGTAGCCACCTATCGGGAGCATCATGAAAGGCTCATACTAGTTCACCATCTCCAGACACTATCACCTAATCAATGCAGGGTTGTGTTACCTCCATCCCTGCCACCCCTCAACTATGACCCAGTTCTGGCGCGTTAGGCTATGCGAAGCTCGTAAAACATGAACTGCTCTATGTGAGTCTATACTTCATAAGACACCCAAAACCGTTCAGGTAGATTAAGGAAATAATCCAAAAAGTTCGCTGTCTCACCGCTACCCGTGCGTCCGTCGACGGGCAGGACTCGCCGTCCGGTCCGCGCATGTAGAATTGACCGATGGTCGTAGGCGTTCGCCAAGCATCCGGAACGACGGGGCCCGATGCGAACATATTGACTTGGATTCGACTCTGTCCAGAGAATATGAACAAGTACGGAAGGGTCGGCCATCAGGTAGATACTTGGGAATCGGGATGTACTTCCGGCTCCGCGATTCAATCAAAACGGCGATTTAATTCCGCGAGCCAAAAGTAGGACCGAACCATATCGTCTCGCGATTCGCGCTCTTATGTGGTTTGCGTTTCGGCTAAAACCGCCCTCCACCATTTGATTGCATTAACTAACCTTACGAGAAAGGGTGCGGTCGTTTCAATCTGCGCAGCTTCATGAAATGAATAGACTCTCACACTCTCGTCGAAACCTCTGGAGCTCAAGTTTCACAAATCTTTGAGCTACTTCTCACCGTAATGCGCTCTCTCACGCCCTTGGTAGCGCTAGTTACGCCACTCCTAGCCCTTACTAGTCCTGCAGTTCCCCAGGAGTTAGCTTCGAGGCAAGAGGCAGAAGCGCCCCAATGGAACTTCACCGACTATGCGTACTTCTACGTGAGTGACTTTCGTTAGGCTCAGTGCAATCGGGAGCTGACCGTAGGACATAGTTTAGGGGAGAGGGTCGTCCCGACGGCGAACAGGTCTACATTGCCGTCAGCAACAACAACGATCCGGGTTCCTGGACCACGTTAAACAACGGAAAGCCAATCTTGATTTCCGATGTCGGTTATAACGGGGTTAGGGATCCCGTACTGATTCCCAACCATGACCGCTCAAAGTACTGGGTGATAAGCACGGTTCGTTGTACTTGATTCCGAGGTAGATGTTTGGTGGCTGTAGGTGTGCCCAATGAGCTGACGACATGTGGACTGCAGGATCTCAAGGTTTACGACTACGGCTGGAGCAGTGGCTTCTGCTTCACCTGCCAGGGCACCCACGGCATCGTCATCTGGGAGTCCGAAGATCTCATCAGCTGGACTAGGCCGACGTACCCAACCGTGTCGCCCGAGAATACCGGCATGACGTAGGCACCCGATGCCATCTAGCACCCTGAGAAAGAAGCCTACCAGGTGTTTTGGACCTCGAAGTTAGACGGTGGTGACGCCTTGCACATCATGTGGAGTTTCACTACGGATTTTAAAAACTTCACGGTCGGTGAGCCGTACGTGGATCGGGGCATGGACGCCACCATTACCTACGCAGATGATACTGGAAAATACTATTTTATTTCGAAGAACGGTCCCGCCGACGGTATAGAGCATAGTACGGCGGACAGCCTCGAGGGGCCTTGGACAAAAATCGCGGACCGAATCGGACTAAACAAGATGAAGGCCGGCGAGGGGCCACTCATCTTCAGAAACAACTTGAACGGTGAAAAGGTGAGGAATCATCACGTGTCATTCCAGCCTTTTAAATTTAGGCATCAGTAGAGTTAATCGTCTAATGATATGACTTGCAGTGGCATCTTTGGATCGATGCCTACTTAGACGGCGGCGGCTATGTACCTTTTGAGACTGAAGACATCGAATCTGGCAAGTGGACGCCATCTGAGGGCTATAAACTACCAGCAGATCCCCGACATGGGTCTGTGGTCCCAATGTGAGTTCCAATATCGCATGGTGTATCTTAATACCCCAAGGTACCTATACTAATGGTCTGAAATTGGGAAGAACGGCTGCCGAGCGAGAGGCTCTGGTCACCCTGGGAGAGAATATGCTGGCCAGAAAGGGCTAGGTCACGTAGGGTTGCGATTCCGGGTGTGTCATTCCCATGGAGCCAACTGTAGTACTAGCCTCAATCATACTCGTTTCAAGATTAAAGTGACTTTCACCATGAGAGCTTGTTTCCCATCCTTTATGCATAACATTAACGACATGCCTAGATAAAATTAAGCGTTTTATAGTACGAATATGATTCTATCCCAGGAAAGAAAACTGGTTCACTCATGAATTTCTAACCAATACTCAGGCTCACGCAAAACACATTGTTTTGTATCTTTTATAAGATCTGCCGAGCAGATACCCTTCTCTACTCCAAAGAATCTGGGAGTGAAACCATAACGAGAAGTCCCAAGAAAGACACCGGGCCCCCTGGAACTAGACACCTCGAACGCCAAATACTAACCTACCGCGCCAGTTGCATCAAAATCCACGCTGCCTCCCATCACGGAAAGAAAAATCAGAACACCACCATCAATCCCTCACTTCCGAAGAAGGAGAACTGTACTGCACAATATCACACTCCACTTGTATCTCAAAGTTTTTCGGCGGCACTTTGGGCCTATTCCCATTGGCACTACACTCCGTCGTCAGCACAGGCTTAGTGAACGCCTCCCCCAACCCCATAGTCGTAGGCCTCTTCATCTCGACTTCGACATCGTTGCCTTCGCTGTTATTGTCGCTCAGTTCAACCCATTCCTGCTCTCGGCGTCCGTACCCTTTCTCGACGTCGCGGAGACTGCTGATATAAATCTCTTCTTGGCTATCCTGAGGCCGCCGGCTCTGGCGCTTGGCGGAGTGGGATAAGGGATGATGGTCGCGAGAGGCGCTGCCGTAGGCGTATCGGTTTTTGGAAGCGTCGGAGCGGGAGCCGGAGGCGGCGAGGCCGGGGAAAATTTTGCCGAGGAGGGGCCGCAGCGTGGGGAGGCAGGCGCAGGTTATGCCGGAGCAGAGTTCGCCGATGGACCAGGCGGCGGCGTCGACGTTGTCCCAGGTGAAATCTTCCCTCAAACGCAAAAACTTTATACGGACGAGAGATATAGCGCAGGTGCTGTGAAGGTATTTGTTAAGATCTGAATCATATCATCTTTTATTCAGAGACTTACAAGAATCCAAGGCAAAAAATTCCGACTAAGATGTACTTTTGACTCCTTATGAGTTTGAGCTGCCAGATGATTGGGAGAGGTAAAAGTAGGACGATAACATCGGTCAGGATATTTCCGCCGGCGTTGATATACCTAGATAAGAAATTTATTAGAAAAGGTCATTGATTAAGGAGAAACTAGAGAGACTCGCCACTGCGGGATGTTCGGAATGCACGCGCCCCCAGCGTCGGGGTTCCAGAAGGCCTGCACGGGAGTACAGATGAAGATCTGGACGCCGACTTGTGAAATACTCCAGGCGCCGACGATACCGCCCGCGATCAGGATGAGTCTTCGATTCTGCTTCGTGCCGAGGGCGCGGTAGTATTGGACCAGGAGAGTAAGCTTGACGCAGGTGAGGCCGAGATTGTAGAAGACGACGGAGACGTAGAATGTCTGGATGCGGGTTAGCCACCGAACTTAACAAAATGGATTCGGAGGGAAAATACGAACCCGGAGGTACAGGAAAATTTGCTCGGGTGTGAGGACATAGACGTGTTTCGCAAAGCCGTACTCGGTATCTGAAGGGTGTTAGGTAACTCCATCACTGGAATGGCAGGCCAAGTACTAGCACATACTCCACGCAATACAGAAGCCACAAATAATAATCATCAGCTAGATAAGATGTTAGTATCAAAAAGTATTCGCTAATTGTCATGTCGATGGGTTCGGGGAAGTCTACCAGAGACACCACAGCCATGTAATCATCGGCGCCCATGCTATTGATAAGGATAGCTCGAGTATACACTCTCGCACCAACAGCAATTGTGGCAACACTTAGCACGAAAGCCACAACGCCAATGACAGTCGACGCTCTCGACTCGTCGAGATCTTGTATCTTGTCCATAATTGCAAGTCCGAGGGGCTCGAATGTAAATACCCAAGTAGATGTGGGTGGGGATGGGGGGGAACGAGAAGCGGACTAATACAAAACTGAGGCAACGGTGATGACCTTACACCGAGAGGGTAGATCACTATAAATTCAAAAGGGAATGGAGAGAACGAAATTCGATTATCGAAGAAAAAAGAAATTAAAAAGGTAAAAAAAAAATAGCCGTCTTAGGCCCACAGATATAAGTTGGAGTGAAGAGAAGATGTTCGTCTTTTCTCCAGCTGTTGCTCTTACAATCTTAACCTACTACTTCTTTTTCTCCGGTACTAGATAAACTTGGCAGGACTTGACAGTCCGAAACAAGTTGGGCACTCTCCCCTTTGGTGTCAGATGTGCGACTGCATCGCTCGCGAAGGGGGGTGGGGGGTGGGAGCGAGCGGGCTCGAGCCATGGGATCATCGGATGTCGACTCCAAGTCGATCACCTCCCGAAACAGCTTAGGGTTCGCCATGACATCCAGGAAAAGTATACTGTTTCTTGAGAGAATTCGTCGGGACCACTGCCTGTGAGTGTGTGATAATATACGAAGGGTCGGAGTACCATGCCTCGTCCCCCGAGTGTTGGATCGTAACGGATCGATGTATCTTATCAGAACGCCATGATACACGTCTGGTCCAGGGGTGGTCCGGGTAAAATTGAACCTGTTAAATGGAGTAGTATAGAAACACCTTTTATATTCGTTTCGTTCCAGACCCCAAAGGCTTGGGGACACCCACGGCTATTCCGGGTGCTGGGTTTCTCCCAATAGAGGGTTCGGGGTCCAGACACAAATTGCAATATTCCTGTCCCAAAGATGGCGATATTACAGCTGAACGATTCAATCCTGGAGGCGGAGAACACGGGAAGGTCGGGTGTGCATGATTCAGTGTAATCTACCACCTGCAGCTTGGCGCATCTCTTCTGCATTGCCTTCTGAGTAACGCGAAGTCAAAGAGTAAAGAGGGAGAAGCACGAACGGAGCGCCCGGTTGACGGATCGACGGGGATGTGGTTGGGGGAAAATGCTGGCAGGGACAGGGGTAAACAAGCGTTTGCAGATAAGTTTCGCCTGTTTTGGCGAGTGTGTCGAAACGGGAGCGGCACGGAATAATAACAGAAAGGTATTAATACTACAATATGACGGAAGGTATCGCTTGAACGGGAAACATCAATGTCGACAAAACCTTGGCAGCATGACGGGCTGGTTTTTTTTGGGACCAGAGAGTCAGTAGGGGAACCCCTTAAAAACCTGATGGGTACGAATTGGTCGCCGCAATGGGTTCGTTGACATGGGACTAAGGAGTAGTTTTTATCATCAGAAATTTTTGTTAGCCGACTTGTCTGGCGAGGCCTCGGAGAGGATTAGTTGAACAGGACGAGCCTCTTATGGGATTCGGATGAGAGAGGGGAGGAACGGGCCTTGGGATTATTACCTCGTGACTCGTGAGTGAGAGTGTCCAGCCTGCACCTTCAACTTTAGCTGGGAAGCTATGTAGCGTGTGGAGCGACGGCCCGCCAAGCCTAGATCGCAGTTACTAGTCACTTTGATGGCTTTCGAATGGGTTCTGAGATGCTTCTGAAGATGTGCGGGTCAAATTAGAGTCGAGACGCTAGACTAGAAATCAACACATCAAAGTCGACACTGCCTGGCGAGTGTGATTCCGTCTTACACCCAACTCGTTTTTCAGTGGGGCAAAGTGGGACATTGGCTTTCGAAGGACAAAGTATTAGTCCTTTGACTTCCCCCAAATCCACCTCTAGGATGCTAGGCCAAGCACCAGGGCGCCGTAAAAAAACAACGAAGAGAGACTTGAGTCCTACGGTCCAACCGCAGGCCTTGACGGCGGCGATCTCTTCTTCAAATTTGAGGGTCCGCCCAGGTTGGTCTGGCGCGGGGAAAAGTCAATTCACAGTTCGTATCCTTCCCCCTGGGCCCGGAGCTTGAAGTTTGAGGGAGATGTGCATGTCCTTTTCCAATTTTTAACTTCCCCGTTTGGGATAAAGCCACCAACATCGAACCGGGATTTTACTCTTGCGTAAGTGTCAGTGCGGGCACATTAATGCCACTGACTCCCTGTTACGGCGAGTGCGGGGTGGATCCTCATCACTTCACGATCCTCAACCGGATATCATCGACCACCAGGCACGGCTATTCTTCTAGGGAGGACCCGCATCCTTCGAGATGAAAATAAAATCAGCGGAGCTAGGTATTTTCAAGGTGCGCTTTGTTTCGCTCATTAACCCATCGTCACGTCGCCTGCAGCCCCATTTGAGAAAGTGCCTCGATCTCGCATCGTCAATGCCGTACCCCTACACCGCTATCATACGAGTAGGTCCGTTCGCTTGGAAAATCGACCGCCCTCAAAATCTACATTGCTGAACGTCTACAGCAAGTTCAGGGGAGCGGCCTTGCGTACTGGCTCTGGTGATCCGACTTGTCTGGCAAACCGGGCGGGGAAGAAATACAAGGGATTTTCTCTCGGGGCGTTGGTTGCTGGTACCGAAGGGACATGCGCAGCGACGGCACAACCTCTCCCCTGGCGTGGGTCCGGGGTCTGAGCGGGTTGGAACCACACTTACAGTTCGTATTCGAAGTTTGACAGTTTGACAGCTTGGGGGCCTTGGCCCGTCTAAACTTTGACATTGGTCACAAATTGGTCTGAGAGAGGCAATGATAGCCGCTGTATTACTTGTAAATTATAATTTCGCAGGGATTCCCCAGCCTCGCTCCGACACTCCCGCATTCCCTCGCAGAAGAAATGATGTCCGTGTTCTTTCAAGAGATCATTCTTCCTCGATTATCTGCACCTACGAAGTATAGCTGATCCTCCAAGAATTTCTGGTTGTAGAATTGACACGCGGGGCGCAGATATGGCCTAAGAGGAGGTATTGGAGGAAAACAGATCTTAGCTTCCCCGTCGTCTTTTCCTCGCGATATATCTTCCAACCTAATGAATCCGGAAATCCTGAGTTATTGATTATGCTCCAATGTTAACCCACTTCTGGCGGTTTTGGAGATTTCTCATGAATAAATCCAATATTCTCCGTTGGGAAGCAAAAAAAATTGACCTTCCAGTCTGAGATTTCGTACACCAACAGATTCCTACGGGGCAGAGCGTATTCTTCTCTTCCGGTCCTTACGAAGGAGGGTCTCGATTTGCGGATAATAATACTATAAGTAATTTCAATGAATGAAAAAAACAAGAGTCGGATTATTACTCCGTTGAACCCTGCCCGTCAGGCGCTATCGCTTTAGTCTGAGGCTCATCAAGCTCCCGCCCTACCTCTCCAAGAAGTCGCATCACTAACGGGAGCAATAATAATAGATCCGTATTAAGATTGCCATTGTAACCACATCCACCACCTATATGGATGAAGCCCCACTTGTTTACGAAGTAAAGAGTCCGAATCGGACGGAAACCTCGTTTCTGATGACAGAAGAATGTTTCTTGCTCATCTGGTGTTGGCGGCACGTAAAAGCGGGCTAAGACGCACATCGTCGCTGAGCGTCCTTCCCGCCAGTGAATTTCTTCGAGCAGGACTTTAAGTTTTGCCGATTGTGAAACGCGGCCTAATTCCGGCTGTTATCGGGGGATGGAGGGGGTGGATCCCGCTCCGGGTCCGGGTGGGCTGAAATACTGAAGAGTCAAGACCATCTGGATTCACCCGACCCCTTGCAGACAGAGCTGTTTGAAAACCGAGAAAGGGTGTGAACTCCTATCGGACGATTCGGTATTCACTATCTCGACAATAACGGAGGGAATTCCAAATTATCGGCGCAATTGACGGTTTGCTCTTTTCCAAGGTCGTCCGAGATGTTGGAGAGAGGCGATCCCGCAGGGAGCCATCCAAGTTGGATTCAACTCATCCATGTCAAGTCCTATGGGGTCCCATACAAGCCATTGCCTACCAATGACTAAAAAAAAGCTGGGCCGCTCGCCAAGGTGACGAGAATCGACTTGTGTGAAAAGTTAACATCTTGTACTGCGCCGTGTGCTTGAGGGGGGAGGAGAGTCCCTAGCGGTTGGCGAGGGGAATGGACGTGTTATGGAGCATGAGATATGTGATCCCCGTAATGAGCATGCAAACCACAAATTCCTGTTACCAATGGACGTGCTAACTTTCAGCAAGCAAAAGGTAGCTCAATTTATATTGTTATTACACCCTCTGCGGCTCTCCCCTGCTCCCAATCATTGCGCCATTTTGCGGACCCAATATCAATTACAAAATAGTTGTTCAACTTCTAAACTCGGAAAAACAAAAAGAGAAACGTCTTGTCCGCGTAATCATATCATAACAGTCATAAATCATCCTAGCTTTCCATGACACTGGCCAAATTGTTACATTGCCGGTTTCTCCTCTGGATATTGCGCAAACAGCTCCCTGATCCTATCCAAAGGCGCCGCGAACAACGCCTCAATGTCCTCGAATGGTGGCTTGCTCGGTAAACTGGGGTGACCCCTTGTTGGCGTCAGCATCTTAGTGCGCTGGAAGCTCCTGACTAGGGCGTCCGACTCGTCAGCTGAGATGGCTTTCTCGAGCGCAGCGATGTCTTCATGCTCCTCGTCTTGGATGTGTTGTCTGAAATTTCCCCATAGGTTGCTAAGGGTGGGTATGAACTCTGGGTGATCGGCCTTCATGGCTTGCAACTCCTGAAGCTCCTTCCTCATCTGACATGCAAACGCAAAGTTTTTAGTATAACCACTAGCCAGACATAGGGATCGCAGTATGTCTGCGGCGTGGGCCGTAAGGGTTGGTCCCTTCTTACCAGGAGGTGTTCTTCCCGGTCCTTGGCAGCTAAGTCCTTTCCGTCAGAGAGGTGCTTCTCGAATGCAGGATAAACTAATAGCTCCTCTGCGACCGTGTGGCGCGCCAGCTCCCACGCGAATAGATTGCGCCAACGAATCCTCTCCTCTGGGTCCTTGGCCGCGATGATGTTGTCATGGGCCTCTTGCAGCTCTTGGTGGTCCTGCTTGATAGCGTCCGAGATTCGGGCCATGAAGATGGCAGATGCGCCGAAGTAGCGTTGGTGGTGCAGAAACATGCGCCGTCCAAAGACGGCAGGGTATATTCGCTTCGCGAATAAAGAAGTAGTCATCTTGGCGGTATTGATCGTAGCTTTTCGTCGATGCGTTCGTGGTTACATGCGGCAATGTGGACACTATGAGTTCGGAGTGTGTTTCTGTTATGTTCTAGTGTATGGTCGGGGAGAATCATGAGAAACGGAGTTGCCAAGAATATGTACTTGCAAGGCCTCAAGAGCTTACAGATGTCAGGTTGTGACGTACCAGACCACGACCGGCAATCCAGGGTCACAGTGACAGAATGGTGAAGGTATCCTTCGTAGGGGGTTTGTCTGGGGTGTGATCACCCTAAATAGGTATCCTAGACTTCCTGGGAGTGGGTGTAGCCTGTGAGACAGGAAATGAGCACGAGGCGGCCTTCGATGGTGTGGGATGATAGATCAAACTGGTGAGGTACACATGCTGATCTTCTGATCTTCTCTTCCCGATTAGAACAAGGACTGCTAGATTTAAACACCCCATAACAACCACTAATGTATGAAATACGTTGAATCGATTAAATATTGTTCTCGGCGTGAATATCCAGGGCTTGGGAGTATGCCACGAGAATATAAAAGCGAGTGTTCCATCTTCAGATTCAGATCATAATATTTCGAAAAGGGAAGGGGGAAAATGATCTCTGCTAGTTTCGAAGCAGATTCCAATCTCTGGCTAGAGCATCCCCATTACCTCAAAGCAACCCATAAACTCAACCCCGTACCTCTGGCAGTGGAACGGATACACAAGGCAAAAAGTGTTGGCTACGCCATATCGATCGTTCTTCACATTCAACCCCTAACACCCAACTCCCCTCTCCCAGCCAGAATTAACGTACGCGGGATCTACGCGTCTTGGGCCGTCTTGGTCTTCATTACCGTGAGCCACTTCACTATTGCAAGTCAGGCTACGGGGGTCTGTGGGGCCCTTTCACGGCATCTCGAACATGTCTGTCCCGGAGAGAGTCAACACGGTACATATAAAATCGTACGGGAGTGACGGATACCATTTCACATTCATGAAGGAAGTGAAGAAAATTGGTTCGCGCCGGCATTAACCTGATACGTCTGCGGATCTGCAAGAATAGATGACATCAACCGGACTTCACCGTGACGATCCCTCCCCGCCGCGCTTAGTGCCCCAGATTACTTGGCCAATAAGAGTTATGTTGCAATCCTGAACTCAATGATCAGGAGCTTGTCTGGTGAGCTAGTTTGGAATCTAGGCCCGCAAAACGCTTACAATTTCGAAATGAATGGTGTGAAGAATAAAAATTAAGATAAAAATGGGCAAAATAGAGGGAGACAGACGGAAAAGGAGGCTCAGCTGAAAAGCCGCATGGAGAACAGCATGCTTACAATGGCATCCTGAAAGATGAGCTTGAATTCCAGGGATTCGTAACCATATTACATTGAATCAGATTCAATTAATTATGCTGCAGCCTGTCCACGATTCAATAACCCCTGCTCTGGCCCCTACCGCTCCGTGGAGCTCTCCCATCACGCTGTCTATCCCGCTGCCCACCCCGCGCCGCCGAGCCGCCCCTGCCGAACTGATCGTTCAGGACGAAGCAGGGCCACCCCATCCTCACCACGTGAACGATCTGCGATACCTTCGCAAACTCCGAGAACATGTTGATGACCCTTCCATTCCGGGTCTCGCAGTGAGACGGGACCGTAGGTGACTCGGCAGGATCGCCAGCCATGATGCAAGGCCGGCAGCCCTGGCCCCAAACAAGAAGAGCGTCGGCCTGAAGCATGGTCCCAGCATCATCCAGCACAATTCCCTTGGCCTCATCGCGGTTGAATTTCGCATATGGCTCTTGAGTTAGACCGAAGGGGGTTGCGCAGACTGCATCCGCAAGCATGATAACGTCCTCGATGAGATCCCGAACTATCGGGAACAGGATCTCGGTGTTCTCTTCTCCACAGGGGATGTCGCCGCCGGCTACGAACTGGCGAAGACGTCTAAACTTGGGGCTGTCCTGGATGTAGCGCCGGAGGGTGTAGAGGGAGTCGGCATCAGTGGCACGGAGGGAATATCCAGCACCCCCGACAACCTTCAGAAGCCACTGACATGGAGATAGGTGTAGCGACCACTGGCCTGGCCTGTTGGGATCAACGACATCCTCCTCCCCCACACCCTTGGAGTTGGCAGCAGCGAGCTTGAGAAACGCTGTAACCTCCGATTTGAGGGTGCCGGCTCGGATAACTAGCGGCGACTTGGAATTAGTCTCCCTCGCGATCTCCTGGCAGATACGGTACAGGCAATTGGCGAAGTTACTGGTAGAGTTGCGCGTTGGGGCACTGCATACGATCTTGCCGATGTCCGGATGCGCCATGTACAGCCTAGCTGTCAGGGCGAGGAGCTCGGTCTTGCCAGACCCCGCAGAGCCAGTGATCGCTACAATGCCTAGCCAAGTAGCTTTGAGGGGTTCGGTGAAGCGATGGCGATCTTCAGCATTAACCCTCCTTGCGACTGCGCTCGAGATACGGTCATCAACAGAGCTGAGGATGTCGATGCGGGGGGGTGTCAGGGGAGGAGGAGCCGCGCCGTCTGTCGTGGTGGAGCTAGAGCCCAAGACCCAGTCGCCTAGTAGGGATCGAAACCCCGAGCCTGTCTGAAAGTCTCTCCTAAGAAGGTAGTTGATTAGCTCTTTTCCAAGGAGATCGCCTTCCTCAAAGGCCGCGTACGCGGCCTCCACCCGACATCGAGCGACCTGAAGTCCAGCACCAAATTTCAGGTAATATTGGCGTTTACCCGGTTCGCGCCCGACCCACTGACCATCCGCGAAGCTGTCATAAGCACGGATTCGGCAGTTGCTCGCCGCGGAGTTCACCTCATTTGCCCGCGGACATCGGATCCTGATGGCGATGTCGCATTTGGCGTCGGACCATGCCCTCTTCATAGCAACAGGTCGCGCTTCCCAGAAGTTGGTATCCTTCGTTCTTTCGGAATCCTCGTACTTAACGTTTGGGGGCGGGAGATCGAAGGCGAGGGCAAGGCGTGGGTCATTGGAGAGCCGGAGGCGGAGAGACGGTGAGAAGGAGTCGTGCTCCTGATTGGACATTAGTAAGACCTAATGAACAAGTCAGGTATCCCCCATACCCCTTCTTTTCTCTCCTCTCCATGTATCCAACGAAATATCTGTCCTTCTAGTCCAAATCTTCCAACGCGCGGTCTCCCTCCTCGTCCCTCTTCTATCTTATTCCATTCGACAACCTCTTCATCACTCAGTCCATCATCATCGCCATCGTCGCTCTCCTCTCGTCTCGTCGATGTATAGGTGCAGCCACATCCAATGTCGCATCATACGGACCAATCTCGAGCTCCGTGTTTACGATCTGCCGTGGCATATTTACCTCGGCGATGAGCTTTTTGGAGCATCGGGCGATATGCCTCGTCGAAGTCATTGCTTGAGGTACTTAGACGCGGCGGCTTCGACGAGGGTATTATTCTTTTCGCCAATACGATCCTTCAAGCGAGTAGGTTCGAGCGGGCCACCCGGTGCGCATTGCTGCCCATGGACCTAAGAGAGAAAAGGTTGGTAGGTCAGAAACGCATTCTCAAAAGCACTCTACTAGAGACTACCGGGATAGGCTTACCTGGTGAGCGGTGGCAAATCGAAGCCGGTTGCCGTTTTCGAATGATAAGGGTAGGCCTAGAACTCGGCATATTTTACCTGCAGCGCCTTCTTGACGTGACATTCCGGATCGTCGTCTGCGACTGCCATTTGACGAACGCAGCACTGGAAGAGGACTTCCAGGGAAAGATTCTCGGGGGTTCGGGGGTATCTTCTGTAATCCAGTGGCGATTGCAGCTGCCTTTCATCGTAACATACCGACCCTAGAACATGGCTTCCGCAGCCCCCCAACCCCAGTTATCCGGCATCGTCATAAGGTGTCCGAAATATGGGCACCCATCTCGGTCTGGAAGTCGCACACCCGCCCACGTTTGAATTTCATTCGCAAGCTTGGTAAGCGGGAAACAAGCTGCTGGCCACTTACGCCAGCGCCTTACTGGTACTGCAGGTCTAGGGCCAATCGGCATTGGGTCTCCTGGGTGCAACCTCCCGGAAATCCATTCCTCTCTGAAGTACTGAAGTTGCTCTGGCTGACTTCAAGCTCTAATCGGCTCTTCCTATCTAGGGAATTTCCGGCGGATAGCATTGAAGCGACTACAGTCCACCACTAGAGCGCATTGCAGACGGTTAACTTCTTCGAGTACGACGGGATCGCGGGACTTGATAGGCTCATCCAGGGCCACAACGCTGCGACGGTATGTACCAAGTACCTGTAAGACGATTGGGAGGTACGTGTTCTTGCAGCTATTTAAGGCAAATGGTACCAAGGCCAGATTATCCACCCAGTGGATGGCTGTCCTGCCTGTGTCATCGAGAGAAAGTGGGAAAATGGCGTTGCACCTGAGGCTGAGGGGATGCCGGCGTGAAGACAACAGGCCAAGTAGCTTTCCGGAGTACTGATTAATATATCCCGTTCCTTGGTCGTGATCCAGGGTAGTCCTAGCCCATGATAGGAGAGGATTCAGGTAAGCTCGAATATCTGCTGAGGTCGACGACGACCCTATTACTCTCCGCTCTTGTCTGGTAGCCATCGTAAGTAACCGTTTTACCATAGCTTCGAATTTCGAGGGCCCATTGCCATCGGCCTGGGCAAGACAGCGAGAGTGTACCCGCTGACTGTCTCGATTGAGGACCAGGGATTTGCATGGTATATCAAGACCACGTTCGTTGCAGGAATGCTGAACGACTGGAAAAGTATCTCATGAATCGATCGCATCGCTGGAAGTCCTGATTTTCTGTTTCGTCCAACATCACGTTTATCCGGTTTCCAGGCCTGACACCCACAAAGACTGCGCCTTGTGGCTCTGGTGCGTCGGTACGTATCCATCCAACCGTAACAGTGTGGTGACGTGGCACTCCGGCAAGGGTCTCGCGATCGAGATGGCACAATGTATACCCTAATACGTTACACCCGCGGCTGTGACCCGCCCGTCTCAAGCCTGGTCGACGTAGCTCCAAAGACTTGGACGGAAGGACTCTGGACTGCGCGGCATAAAAGACGACTTCTGAAAGTAGGACTCATCTGCCTTGGGGCCGCTCCACTCGAAGAGATGGCATCTTGATCTGGCCACCGGTTCAAGGCATCCACCAGCTTGCGGCAGATCGCCAACGCTTCGTCACGGCGTAAGTAACCGGCTCAGTCGACGCTGCACGATTAGCCTCGGTAGCCAGCAAGCAGCAGAATTTCCGAAATCGGCCTCTTTTTTCCGCTCGTAATTCCCAAAGCTTTCTTCCTCGAATTTCCTCGACCGCATACTGTACGGGAGACAACACCGGCTTTGTAGTCTCGATCGGAACACAGCGTCAGCTTGGGGTGGTTATAGACGAATGCAAATGGGTCGCATTCGTCGTCAGCGGCCTCGGCGCTGAGGGTGGCGCTGACCTTGCTCTTGACAGTGATCGTTTTCGGGGCCTCCTCCGCTTTTTGCTCGTGGTACCCTTTTAGGTTTTCGGTGAAGTGATAAGAAAAAAAAAAACGAGAACAGCTCAACAAGTTTGTTGAGAGAAAAAAAAATGGTGGGCTGAGTTGGTGGGCTGAGTTGGTGGGCTGAGTTGGTGGGCTCCAGAAGTTGGGGAGGCATCCTTTTTATAATACGAGGGCACATGTCAGCGATGGTTTCTTCGTTGTTGCCATGAATCATGTCGAAATTGCGAATCATGAATCATCGCGCCTCGCTCCTGCTTCATAAAATAAAGCATATGACTGAGGCTGAAGAAGGAAAGGGCAATGGGCCATCGTGGAACAGTGAAACTTCCAGAATCCAGATTCAACCTGATGGGGAAGCAAGCACCAGGGCGATTGCTCACATGCTTTCATCTCGGACCGGACTTTCCCAGTAAGCAAATTAAATTAATCTGTTTGATTCATGTTTCTTTGCATTTGTGGAGAAAACTGACTTTTGGGGCAAATGCGACCCTCCGATAAAATTGGAACGAGAAGAGCCAAACAATGCTTCCAGAATCCGCTGCGAATTGGAACGGCTTAGGATCACGCAGCAGGCCGACAAAGCATCATAGCACAACAGGCACTAGTGGTTTAGTGGTAAAATTGGTCGTTGCCATCAAACGCAGCTTCGACTAGCCCCCGGTTCGATTCCGGGCTAGTGCATCTGATGTTTCTTTTTCTCGCTTCTTTTGCCATGTCTTTTTTTTTTTCCTCAAACACCCAACGCAGCGTAGTGACGGGAATGACGTAGCTGACTGACAATTCGATACTTGTATACTTTATATTATTGATGGACTCTGGCTCCTGGTCCGCCTATTGAAGTGTGCAGGAGGAGCAGGACGTGCTGCCATCGATCTCGTTCGAGATTCTTCTAAAACGTGACAGAGATTCCCCATCTTAATTATCCACCCGGAATCGTTGGCAAACATGCCCCTTTTCTTTGTAGCTTTTTTAGATCTTCAAACAACGAGGAATCGTGTTTGTGTGAATATCCCCATTCGTTATCCATTCCCGTAGAGTCCATTTGACTTGCTCCCTCTGCTCCTTCTCTCGACCTCCTGCTCTCCAGCTCCTTCTCGCTACACGAAGGGCAAATGTGGTGAGAACGCACCTGAGATATCAAATACTTGTGGAGTATAATAAGCATAGATCGAGAGAGTGAAACCATTCTTCTGAAAGCGGCTGGTACCATCCTTTGGTATCATGCATCATGAATAATACTAGCATTGATGAGGAAATGTAAATGGTCCTGCTCTCTGGGGTAAGAACCCTTGAGTGGTTACTTTATTTTAGTGGAAAGAGCTACTGGGATGGGCTGCCTTGACAAATGTACCCAATTTATTGCCGTAGAGAAGCGCCTTTATGGGAGAAATCGTCAAGCGATAGCTCTAGCTCTACCGAGGGTACAGAACAAATCTTAATATTGTCACTGACTTCACTGTAGCTAAATTTCCTGCCAGATGCCTAGGACTTTGTGTCGGAATAGAGCAAGAGGAATGAGGAACTCGAAATAGCGAGGCGCGACTACCGCCTCTCTTGCTCTTCCGACAGTCTTGCCGGGCTCCTCTGGAGATCGCCAAGTCAAGGGCTGAGAATTGAGGTGATGATGGCCTTTCGTTTTCAAGGTCCGCAACTTTGAAGATGAAGACCCAACTCGAAAAAGCTTGAATGATCGGTCGAGGCTCAATCTGGCCTAGTGACCCCCACCCCCAAGACCGGCCCTAACATTGACAAGGAGAATCCGCTTTTCCAAGGAAGAGGAAGTGCCCAGAGCTTGACTCGCTGGTTTGTTCTGTCGAACGCTAAAATGACTCGACATCTCATCCTTGGCCACTGTGATGCATGGGAAGCAATTCTCCGACTACGGCCGACACTACCGGCCTTTCTTCGTCGCATGGCATCACTGTCATCCAAACATGGTCAACCGAGCAAGCCACAACTGAGCAAATGCATCAGAAAGCGTCTCGAAGAATCCTCTGCCTCAGGTGAAGGAGGGGGAAGTCTGCCATCAATTGGTGCTCTTCCTGTGACTGAGTGGAGACCAAGCCCAATTTAGGTTGTCAAAATATCAATATCCACAGGCACACCGGAGTGCATCAAAATGGGAAGGTGCACTGGTTTGGGGCTATACCTAGTTTAGCTTCTTTTGAGAATCAAGGCTCAACGAGTTGGGTTTTCTTCAATGTTCGAGGCGCAGGACTAGCTTGGTTCAAGACCGGGTACCGATTGGGTAGTCGTGAGATGTGCGTGGGGGGATTCTCCAAGCATCCCAACCAGGGCCGCCTCCTCAAATCCCCTGTATTTTGGTCGCTCGCTTAAAGCCAGTAGCCCAGACTGCCGGATTTTACCATAGAACTGCGGAATGGCACAATGCCTTTCCATGGAATTGGTGTAGTAACAGACCCGTTGGGCCCATAATGGAAGACATTAAGAGTCGCATCAGCTCCGTCGATCGAACCTACATCTCATGGGGTAGTGGTCAATGGTTCCATCATCCGAACGAAACGTTCGCCTTGAACGAGTTACTTAGTAATAAGCTACTAATGTACTTCGTACTGTGCATTGTATTAGACTTGCAATCTTGGAGTTCCTACAAAATAGGTGTATTTTTTAACGGTCAGATTGTACTGCTCCGGAAGTATAGCTCATCAGCCACATCCACAATGGTACGTGAACTATCCTGCCTGGGTGGGATGGATGAGCTTTCTAATTTTGGGTTGCAACACCTGAGACAACCCAATACGCAGGCAGACGTAATCTAGCTGTTTCATCTCAGATGCTCAGATGCTAACGTCGACTCGACATTCTTCACTTCCTCCTCCTCGCTCAGCTCATTATGCCACACCAAAATTCAAAATTGGCAATAGCGACGATCCCGCACCGCCCAATCTGGTTAGTACAGCTGCAATCCAGAGGGGTAGTAGCCAACATCAAGGAAAAATATTCGGCGCAAACGGTATCAATAGCCCGGGTTCCCATAGCCCTCCCGGTGTCGGGAATGGCCTCGAACAAATTTCGGCTCAATCTGGATGACTTCACGTTAGCTCTCGGCGCCGGTGACCTGGTCTGGGGAATGGCAAAGGTCCAGCCTGTTAGATAGAGCGACTAGGGAGCTACATCGAAATCGACACCGAAGATAGGATTTACGGGTCTACCAATCGTGCATTGGAAGGGAAACCACTCGGGCAATTGCTGATGTTAGTTTTTGTATCTGCAGCCCTCTCCTCGGCGGAACTTCCGGTTTGAGATAAGGCTCCCTATATTCCATGCCTCGGTATGTGCGCCACAATCCCGCATCAGGGCGGAACACGAGTACTGCGAAGTAAAGCCGCATGTGACGCCAGGCGGGCCCTGCGCTGAAGAGAAACAGGGACGCTTCGATATATCGAGCGTTGATAAAGCGAAAGTTCCTCCTCTCACGTAGTGCACTACACAGTAGCTTCCAAATAGTAATGTCAAGCCGTTGAATAAATTTATGACACTTAATTCCCTCTTAAATCACGGACGACCTCTCGTCGGAAACGAACAAGAACACTCAAGGCCGGGAGGCAAACTACACCTCTTAGACCTTGGCATGCACATCTTGACACCATGTACGATCGTGGGCCCCAACTTCAGGCGGTGTTGATCTTTCTGCTCGTCCTCTGCGTCGTGACGGTTGCACTCCGCTGTTACACCATGGCGTTCATTGTCAAAAGACTTGGCATTGAGGATTGGCTGGCAATTGTGGCCCTGGTGCGATCCCCAAGCGAAACCCCTGCCCGACACTTCATGTTGCAACTTTTGGAGATTGCCGAGGGCTAATTCGAAGGCGGACAGATTTTGTATATTGTTTACACATCGTTTGGAATACTTTCAGTCCACCATGGATTAGGGCGGCACCTTGCAGACGTCCCTCCCGATGATCGGCCCGTGGCCTTTATGTGGAGGCACTTCGCCACTATCGTTTATATCGTCATCTCGACTCTAACGAAATTCATCGTGGGCCTGCTACTGCTCCGCATCTGCTCTCACATCCGGTGGATGAAAATTATGATTTGGGTGATGTTAATCGTCGTTGGTGTCTACAATGCGTTTTACTTCTTCCTCGACATCTTCTCCGCGCAGCCCGTCGAGTACTACTGGCTCCGCTTCGCCCCGAGTCCTCCTCCAGGCCGCGTGAATGATACTCAATTTGCAATTATACCGACTTTCGTGGCCTCAATTCTAAATATTATCGTCGACTGGGCCCTGGCTATCCTGCCCATGATCCTTCTTTGGCAAGCGAAAATGGACCGTCGCACCAAGATATCCGTGTGCGTTGTCTTAGCGATTGGTTCTATGTACGTGCAATCCCGTGATAGGAAACTGAACGCACACTCACCGCGTCTAAAAATTAAACGACTAATATTGTATTTGCACAGAGCCTCTGTCGCGACGATCGTGCGTCTTCCGTACGCAAGCCAACTACTTCAGAGTGACGAGTACCTATACAACTTCACCGACTTCGCCATCTGGTCCTCTGTTGAGATCGGCTTAGCACTCTCGGCCTCTTCTTTGGCTACGCTCAGGCCACTCTTCCGCAAGCTCAAGATCTTGTCGAGCACCCAGGGTCAGGGGATGAGCCACCAGAATGGTGGCGGCAAACCTCATAGTCATGGCCACCTGGGTCGCCATAGCAGCCGGCCCGCGCCCCGTGCCGATCTCGAAAGTTATCAAGAAATACACGATGCGGCGCCAGATGCCGTATATGATCGTAGGATCCAAGGGAACAACAGAAGGAAGTGGGATGATCCTGAGAGCGCGTCCGAGAGCGAGATATGTATGGTTAACATTCGGACAAGCTAGAGCCAGAGGAGATGCAGTTTTGATAGTTATAATGAGAATGCTAAACGATTTGAAATGTCTAAGAAAATAGGCTAACGAGGTTAGTGTATCTATGTATACTATACGCATTACCTCTTGCTGTTTTAGAGGCTAGGCCAGATGTCGGGTTAACTTTACATCTCGGACAAGAGACCTTAATATGCAGACTAAGATCTAACTGCATTTACAAGGATAAATGGCTCCTAAAAAGGCAAATGGGAGTGATCCATTCATTTGCAAGGGTGCCGGGCCGTCCCTTCTCCTGTCCCGTTTCCTATACTTTCTATGGTAGCAGAATCTCACATCAGTGGGGTCATCGTGTTTCCATCTACTCTGCGATATAATCCACCTCCGAGAACCGTATCTTAACGCTGCAGTAAGGTAAGCTAAGTAGCGCGTGTATATAGGGTTAATAGATCTCACGAAGGCGTCGTTGAGCAGCTGGATTATATTTTATCCGATCCTTGCAATGCTGGCAATGGAGACAATGGAGGGCATGGATCCAATGAACAGGCGGTGGACATAGCGAATATTTCCCAAGGGAATGGGATGATTACGTTGAAATTAGGAACTCTATGTCAGAGGAAGTAGAAGTTTAGTGGCCACGCCAGGGTAGGAAAAAAAGCATATGCAAAGCTAAGGGAATGGCCATGCGCGAGGCCAGACACCGTTGACCTGATGGATCCGCAAAGGAGATCTGTTTTCGGGGTTGAGCTTGTGTCAAGATGCGTCTTGGAATAGAGACAGACAATGGACATCCATCAGCTAACCTTAACCTCCTTGGAGGCAAGATCAGCGGCCAACGGTCCCGCCGTATATAAGTCAGTGTCAGCCCTGGCGATGCCCACTCTGCCCATATAGACCTGAGTGTTGAGGCCGAGCAGGCTGACGCACTTGTGATATCTTACATCGAAGCAAGGGATATGAAGGTTAGCGCGAGGCCAAGCTCTCTTCAGGTCAACCGTTCATCTAGCTCTAAGGGACGAAAATGCGATAATTAGGGCAAGAAGTTGACAGTTGAATTGTCTCCAGAAGCAGCCTCGTTTGACACTGAGCCTTACGTAGAGACTACAAAGAAAGTTCAAGGGTATTACCTATCAATAGTGGATGTTAGAATGGTCCACTCCCATCGTTCTGACGACGGTTCTAAACAAGAAATACTAATACCCCTACATCGTCTTCTAAAAATAACATCTAAGGCTGTGTTGGCCGAGAACTAGTTAGTCGAAGAAGATTCCAAGGCTGTATATTATTACTGGTATATTTCCAGTAGATTTCTGTTTCCTGGTCCACGTGTTATTTCCCACCGCTATTATGAGACCAGGAATCGGATGTGGTGGACGTATGAGCGAAGATACTAATAGAGGCGAGACAATAACGCTTGGCGCCGTTCCACCTAATGATGTTGATACCCGGGCTGGAGTAGTACATAGCCTCCCGCATACCCTCAATAAGTTCGTGGGGCAGAGACGCTGATCAGCGAGACTTGAGAACCGGATAAGAGCACGTAGAAGCCGAGTGAGTGATACTACGAACGAATACGCCAAGCCTTCAGGAGTATCTGCAGCATCAACGAACTGGCTGCTGCCTGTGCCTTGGGAGACGCGACCACAAACCGTCGGGTGGTAACCAACCGTGATGACAGAAAGCTCGAGGCATAGAAAACGCTGGATAGCACCGGCTCCTTTGGCGTGTTCGTTGAACAGCATATTTCGAAGAGGCAAATTTGGGGGTAGTTGAGGTGCCAAGGTTGACATAACGCCGCAGGCTGTGCATTGCCGAATTTCTTCATTTTAAGGCATGGGTTAAGGATTGTTGGCCTTGCTAGGCTAGCCCCAAGAATATTCAGATGAAGTGTAAGAAAGGGGGCCCCTGCTCCGCTCTTGGGATTTCGCTACTTGCAGTCATCGGATCAAGGTCTCGGATTGTGGTTCTACTAGTTGATGTCGAGCAGTTTGGTTGAGGAGAAGATTTCAAGTAGGGTCCGTTCAGAGAAAAGGGAGGAGGTTCTAGCGGGCAATCCGTGGAGAGTCCTCGTCGCTTGCATTCCATTGGATGTGTGTATCCTTGAGGATGGCTGTATTGATCCTGGGGGCCGCCCGTGATCAAAACATCGATGGACACGTTCCTAAAATGGTGGCTCCCAATGCTAGGAACACTTTCAACGCGTATCGTCGTTGCTGGTGTTCAATCTTAACTGTGGAGATTCGTGGGGGCAGAGTCAAAGTCACGCTTTCCCAAGCTGAATCAAGGCCAAATCTCCTCGCCCCAGCTGAACCAATGTGAAGCGGACGATTGCCGCGCGTTTGGAAATGAAGAAGGGCATAGCCCGCCTGACCTCCGTGTCTTTCCGTATCTTTCCGCAGGAAGATAGCTCGTAGGTCGTCTGGTGTTGTCCCAAAAAGCCTGCGCCTCCGAGCCAAACTTAGCCCAGTCATGTTTCTCCTTTTACCCAGGCGTGTTCGGGACAGGCAGTCGCGACTTGCTAGATGTCGTGTGATCCGAACCGAACGTTTTCGCTCCAGTCGCCCGGGTTCCGCAGCTGGAAGAAGTACCTCAGTCTTCCCATCCTTCGAGAGACTCGCAATAATGCTGGGTTCAGACGACTAATCTCCCCCATCGAGCAGTGCAGCAGCTCTCCACTGTCATTTCGGAAAGCACGGAGCACACCCCGGACCTTCAGGGCGGACGGGGATCAATCAAAAATAGGACGGGGACCTGGGCTGCCTTTTATTAACCTCTGGTTGGGGATACCGGGACCTCGTGTGCGAGCGGTGTTATTTCATTGGCCAGCGCGGAACAACGCTGCGCCTGCTTCACGAACCACTTCGACATTTGATCCAGGTAACGCCCTCGTGTCAAAGGTGCAGTAGCGGCTGGCCTGACCGTTTCCACCTCCCTGCATATTGCAAAGGATTCACCTCAAAATGGTTGACATACCAGGGCACTGCCCAGTGTCAGGCATCGACCGTTTTCCCCCTTCGTACTCATAGCTTCTCGACGTCCTCTGGTAAACGCCCTGCGAAGAATCTGCCTTTTCAGCCCCAGGGATGTCTCGGTGAAGCCCCTTCAGAAGGATGGCGCCTAGCTACCATGTCGGTTGGTCATGGCGGCCGACTCATGGCTATTTTTCCAGTTCAAGAGAACCCCAGTGACACACAAATTTCATGGCCTGGCAACTTCTTATGTGGTTTGGCTGATCTTAGTTTATTTGACGTGCGGACAGACCCAACGCCGGTACCATGTCAGACCACGCGATACCCCTGCAGTGTACTGGCTCATGTGCCATCCATTGGTCGGGCGGTGGTGGTGACATTCAGGGTCTGGGTGGCTCCCGACGGGATGTGAGATGTCAATATCCCCAGATTTGCTTGTACACTACATACAGCACCTCATAGACTCTACTCTGCCCTAAGCTTCCTGCAGACACACAATCTCCAGGGAGCTTCAGCTTTCGAAATCAGCAGTTACTAACCGAGGCGCTAACTCGCCTGCGCCTCGATTCCGACTGTTGACGCTGCCCTGGTCCTGAACTGAAGTGTCCACCAAGGTACAGGGCCTGGGTTTAGGTTCGAGGCGTGAGGTCCCCTGATGGCAGACTGGAATGGAGGAAGCAGGCACATGGGTTCTATGATACCACCCAACTATGCAACACACGTCGTCGCAACACTGTCTCGATAAGGAATCGCTTCACACCTGGGTCTAGTTCTACTTCAAATGAGGGTCTGCTTCGCCTACTCATGAGCTCATGACTCTCCATCGCCTCCCATATCTCGTAGAAATCACCTTATAATAAACGCAGACATGCTTTCCCCCATCGCTGGGTTCGAATAACCTTCAAAACATCGTCACAAGTCTTTTATCTATCTAGGATTTTAACCCAAACTCATTAACACCAGCGCCGCCTTTCCCGAGGCAGGTCTGCGGAATATCCCGCTTCAGATGTTCGCCAAAACCTTCTTCGCCCTGGCCTTTGCGGCAGGCACTCTAGGTGTCGACCTCAAGACATGCAATAAGAACATCCAGGACCGTCTCGCGAACCAGTCCCTCGCCTTAGATGCCTCCATATTCTACTTCGACGGGACGAATTATCATTCCGACCCTCAGAATCTTGCGCTCACCATTCGTGGCTGCCAGGCCGAGTGTCCGCAGCCCAATTTTGGCCTCTATGAAGACATGTGGCCGCGTTTACTTACTTGGCTATTCCCGGTTCTATTGATGATTGGCAACATACATCTTCCCAAAGTCGGCGGCCTCAACCGCATTCTCGTCATATTTCATTATATCGGTGACCCTATCGATAGCATGTGGTCCCTGTTGACAAAAGCGGAAGCCTGGAATCGTTTCTACCACATCGCCCGTCGACACGAAGACGCAACAAACCCGGGCAAATCGCCCTCGGACAAGGACGTTCGTGCACGATCTTATGCAGCACTGATGGCCGCATTCCACGAGTTGACCGACAACATGCGCACGACGCAGGCCGAGCTCGATGCGATAATGCACGAGAATGCAGCTCAGCTATCCGACGAAGACATGAGCTACATCCTGAAGGAAACAGCAGACGAGTTAGTGGACTCGCGAACCAACGAGATCATGCGGAGCGCACTAGTGATCATCAACTACCTCTGGACCGTCATCGCGTCACTCGATCCCCACATTGGTAGCGAGCAGTCGAGCCAGCCCGGAGGACGGATCGGTACCGCCATGTTTCTGTCGTGGATCATGACGGCTGTCCTTCTGAGCAACACGCTGAGCGGGTTTTCGAGCCGACGAACGTGTTTGCGTGTCATGGAGCGGTACCTCCGAACGGTCAAGGGCCGAACGCGGGATATGCACTACTTTCCGAACTCGCCGCATCTTGTATCCCAGTCTCGGTGGATAATGTCGAAGAAGCGGCCTGACAGGCTGGGTGACTACTTTAATTCCCAGCCATGGAACGGGAGTGTGTATTCATACAGAAGGGACAAAGATCTGGTGACCAGCAAAACCAAGAACGACAAATCGCCTTTATATCTTCTGTCCTTGGCCACTCTCCCGCCCTTCGTCGCGATCGTCTCCGCCTTTGTTATCTTATACGAGACGCCCAATGTCGGCCTGGGGTGCCGGACTCTATGGGTTATCACTTTGGGAATCTCTCTGCTGCTGAGCCCAGTAATAACGTACTTTCTCAACAAGCTCCCCAGCAAGAAGATTTCTTGGTATCTCGTCGTTCTCAAGGACGTTTTCATCGCCGTTCCGGTCCTTGCCACTGTCATTCTCTCGTCCATCGGCATATTTAACACCTGCTGGTGTTGGTAAGATTTCTCGTTACCCACGCATGTCCACCAAAATGTTGCGTAGCAAAAAACTAATAATGCATGTCCCACAGGTCCGCTGTCTACTCTCGGGGCTTCGACCATGCCTTCGTCATCCTTGACCCCATCGACGAACGCGAGCGCAACGGCAAGACAATCTATCCCGGACTCGTCGGTCTTTGCTTGGGCCTCCAAGTCGTCGTCTTTTTCGCCATGCATCGGATTATGAAGCCTGGTGGGCGTGTCTTCCGTCTCGAGGAGAAGGAGAAGGAAATGTCATACAGGAACGCGCACGGCGATGGAACTCCCAACACCGAACTCGACTCCAAGACATACTATAATAGCTCGCCCCAGGGAGGGCGGAAATCGACGTCCCCATTGCTTGCCCCTGGAACCACGGAAATGCAGGATCTAGAGCTACCGCCACCTGCAATGGAGAATGATAGCGGCTTTTCGAGCCAACGATGGACCCGCCCAAGTCCAGGGGCGTCCCCGTCTATGGCTTTCTACAGCCCGGTCATGGGTATAGACTATAGCTCTAGCCAAGGCCCCCCTAACTACACACGGACCGCGGAGCAACCTCTTCTTGGCAGCTCGAGTCCTCGTTGGCACTACCGACAGATAAGCGGATGAGTTTAGCTTCCATGAGGCCCCAACTTCAGTTGCTGGACCTCCGACGGGACGTCAATGAATGCTATGTGGTCTTGACCTTGCGCATTACGAGGAGGGCAAATCGACCGTTTGAGAGATGATTTACCCAACCTTAGCCGTCAAGGCCATATCAACGATGAGCGACTACATATATTCACCCGTGAGTTATCCCTCCTTTGGTGCCAGCCTTGAGCATAATTTGTTACTAATATTTACCATCATAGTGAGAACATGACCGCTCAGTGTTGGATGTTCTATAGATGCGGGCTTGAGCGCATAGACCATGCCGCTCAGTGGCTTGATCATGATAGAGGTCGAATCCGCCTGTGACCGGGCCCTGGTCTATCTTGGCTTGCGCAGGGGAATATCCTACAACGACGTCAAGCCGTGGAAGTCTGGGGTGTACCATAACGAAAGAGGTGACCTTCTCTGCAGGCGTCTACAAGATCAGAGGGTGGACATTTACACAAAGCAGCACCAGGTCAGGCTGGCTAATGTTAAAAGGATGACATGGATGCGAACCATCGGTATTTACGGAAACAGTAATGTGCAATAGATATAGTTCGCTTTTCTTGCGTGTCAATGTAACGTCCTCAACAGATCGCTTTTCAAGTGACAGTGACCGCTACGTAATTGCAGCCTTCTCGCCTCATTTCTGATGGTAGGCCGGATTGATCGGAGGTGGGATACGATGATCACTCGAACCCGAATCCGAGGATTGCTACGGTGCTCCTGCACTGATAAAGACATCTTCTCTTGGCATCAGCTTTCCTTATGTCCCCTATTTCTCGGGGGGAGCGGTGATGCCAAGAGAGAAGGCAAATTTTGTTAGGTTCTTAACGCCGAGCCAAGAAAATCATCTTGGGAAGCGGGGATTCGTCCCAGGATTTGGCAGAGCCACGCCGCAAGCGTCCGCATTATTGCGACCCGGTCCGCATCCGCCCGCATCCGTGATGAGTTTCGCTTCCAGCTAATTATTAGAACCGATCATTGTTTCGATCCAGGAGAAAGGATGCTGCCTATTCAAGAATTATTTAAGAGGGCAGGATTTCTCTTATTCTCCAGCTTCTAAAGACCGAGAGAATATCATTTTATCTTCGTTAAATCCAGAATCGACAAATAACGAAATGGCTATCCTTTGGGGCCGAGCTCTTTTTTATTTCGTCTTACCATCGGCCTTCTATATGCAGGGCTTCTGTTCCCCTAGCACTCCAGTGGCACGACCATGTTCTCCAGAAACCTTCTCTTTTCCAGCCCTTCAAGGCTCCGAGCTCGTTAGCATATCAGCATCAGCCGTCCATAATTGGACGCTATACCCTAATTTTACCCCGGAAGCACTCAAAATCGGCAGCGGAGGCATTTCTTTCTGCAACGTGACAGCCACTTACACGCACCCAGGCCAAGGGGACAGCGTCAACGTCCAGGTGTGGATGCCGCTTATGTCCTGGAATGAGCGGTTCGTCGGCGTCGGCGGTGGCGGTTTCGCGACTGGGGAGTTCACTGGAGATATTATCTCCTCTTTGATAGCGGAAGGATATGCCGCCGCTGCAACGGACGGCGGCTATGATTATCGTGAGGCTCTTACAGCTCCGTGGGCACTTGTGAGCCCCGGAAATGTCAACTGGAACCTGTTGATCAACTTTTCCTACTTGGCGCTCCATGATATGACAGTTATCGGCAAGGCAATAGTCGAGCAGTTCTACGGCCAACAGCCCCAGTATTCGTACTGGAACGGGTGTTCGACCGGTGGTAGACAGGGACTTATGATGGCTCAGAGATATCCCGGCGATTACGATGGGATTCTCGCTGGTTGCCCGGCCGTCAACACTCCGGAGCTTGCAGTTGGAATACTCTGGCCTCAAGTGGTTATGGAGACAATGGGACATTTTCCTCCATCATGCCAGCTCGAGGCGATCGTGGCAGAAGCAATTGAGGCGTGCGATGAGCTTGATGGGTTGAAGGATGGTGTTATCGCAGCCCCTAATCGTTGCAAATTCGATCCAATGAATGTTGCGGGTAAGACCTTCGACTGCAACGGAATGAAAACCACGATATCGACCGAGGCCGCGCAGATTGCGAAGGCCGCTTGGCAAGGTCCGTTAACGACGGATGGGAAGTCATTTTGGCACGGATATCCCATCGGAACTCCCCTGACAGGCCCCATTGCTGTCGCAAATACAGCTTGCGAGAATAACACGTGCAGCGGACTACCTATGCCCCTCGGCGTCGACTGGGTTCGCAACTTTGTTGTCAAAGATCCCAGCTACGACGTTCGGAAAATAACTCCTCCGGACTTCCAAGATGTTATGAAGCGCTCTTGGCTAGAGTACAACGGAATCGTGGGAAGCAATGACCCCGACCTCTCCAGATTCAAGAAATCAGGTGGGAAAATGATCAGCTGGCATGGAGTCAACGATGAGCTCCTCACAGTCTACTCGACGCGTCAATACTACCGAAGAGTGATGAAGCGCGACTCCAACGTTCACAGCTATTATCGGCACTTTGAAGTTCCCGGAGTCAACCATTGCCATGCGCCACTTAGAGCGACCTACCCACTTCATGCGCTTCAGGACCTTAGGCACTGGGTGGAGGATGGCGTTGAACCTGAGGTCTTGAAAGGGGTGCGTCTTGGAGAAAACCGGCTAGATGAGAAACGATTACTTTGCCCGTATCCTCTCGTGGCAGGTTATAAAGCAGATGGCGAAGCCGGAATTTGTATTCAACAAGAGGAACAATGCGGGAGAAAGGCTGCTGGTGGAAAAGACGAGCTATGATTGGCCCAAGCCGTGAATAAGATGGATCAAGGACAGCGTTTTCACCACGCGCCGGATTGCGGCCATCTTTTCATGTTTTACTCCCAAGACGACGGGTACAAAGGGCTTTTCTATATAGTTATATGTACAGTTCCCACTCTCAAATGACATCTTAGGAACGTGGAACATACCAACATCCCCTAAGGAGATGAGCATTGCTGAGTGCCCGACTGAACACCAAGTGCCCTTCGAAGTCAGGAAGCATAGTGGTATCAAAGAGCAGGCGGGACTATCCCGGACAGCCACAGGCTCACAGTCAGTAGAAAATAAACCTCCGGTCCTGTATCACAGGACTGCGTCTAGTTTGTCCTAGTCCCGGCCACTCCCACGAGAGCCAAGAAAACTTGGTACCGATCCATTAAATATTGTACTTCTATTCATGGAGGTGTTCTTTCTCGACTACTCACGGGCCACTTTTTTTTTTTTTTTTTTTTTTTTTTTTTTTTTTTTTTTTTTTTTGTTTTTTTTGTTGGGACTGACCAATTCTGTTCAATTCTTCTTGTCGCATGGTTCATGTGGGATGGGGTCTGCT
>SJVG01000048.1:72225-91405 GCA_034774675.1 Scedosporium minutisporum
AGAAGAGAAAGAAGAGAAGAAAGAGGGGAGGGGTGGGGAGGACAAGAAAGGCAGAAAGCTGCACAAGAAAAGGAACAAACAAAAAGAAAGAAAAAAAAGCGGTCAACAATAAAAATAATGGGACGAAGGAGTGGGGGGGAATTATATGGACAAGAGAGAAGGGAGAAATTTTTTTTTTTTTTTTTTTTTTTTTTTTTTTCGTTTGTTTTCGATGTAGTCGGATGGACTGCACCATTCATCTCACTACATCTTGGTCATGGTTTAATTGGGGAATGGGTCATCTCGATCGCAGATGAAGCGTATTGCGGGTTCTTTTCTCGTTTTGAGATTTGAAGAAACATACCTGAAAGGGTTAAGCGGGACTGAACTTCGTTTTGACAGAGACAGCCAATCACTGGTCAGCATATTCTCCACCTCGGCCGGTCAAGACGGCAATTTGAATTTGTGCAAAGCCGACATTATTCCCATCCAAACCTCTCAGCCGAGGTCTCATTTTACGTTCTGCGTCCGCTTTCCTCCAGTGCTGTACCACGACCAGCCTTGTCTCCGACCATGTTTCTGGCCATGTATCGGACATCTCGTGTATGCTTCGTTCTGAGCAAGCACCCAAGAAGGGTTGGGTCAAGGAGTCTCATTCAGTTTGGAGCACAAAGCGCGGCCATCAGGATGTCTTCTTCCTTCCGCGTGGTGCAGCACACCGTTAACGGTTGCCATACGAGAGACCATATTGCGGCAACTGTAAACGGCGATGCCAACATACCGAAACTCGCGGTGAAGCAGTACATTCCCCTCGACAACCCTAACCCGAAACCGGGCGACCTCACAATTCTTACAGCTCATGCCAATGGCTTCCCGAAGGTAAGTAATTGCATGTAGTTGCGAAATGATAGTTACTAACTAGTCCGGCAGGAGATGTATGAGCCTCTGTGGGAAGAACTTAACAAAAGGGTAGGTAAAGCTGGCATCCGCATCCGATCAATTTGGATAGCGGATATATGGAACCAGGGTCAATCAGGCGTCCTGAACGAAAAGATACTCGGGAATGATCGTGAGTAGCCATCCACTTCTCAAGATGGTTCAGATTATAATAACTAGGCTCTAGCGAGTTGGTCCGACCATGCGAGGGACTTGATGAACCTGATCAACCAGAAGCAAGACTGTATGCCACACCCAATCGTTGGGATCGGCCATAGCATGGGCGGCAATCAACTGTTAGAAGTCCATACACCACCAATCTCCCACGATCTCCCACACCGCTGACTTAGAAGTAGATCTCTCTTGTCTCTCGCGCATCCCCGTCTACTCAGATCCCTCGTTCTTCTTGATCCTGTGATACAAGTTCCAAACGCCAGTGTTCCTCCGGCTATCTCGTCTACTCCCCGTCGCGACATCTGGCCGTCTAGGGAAGCTGCTGCGAAACAGTTCAAAGGAAGCAAGTTCTTCCAAGCATGGGATCCCCGGGTTCTTGACCGATGGATTGAGTATGGCCTCCGCGAAGTTCCAACGGAGCTCTACCCTGCTGAAGACGCAGAGGACAAGCGCGTCACACTCACTACCTCGAAGCATCAAGAATTGTTTACTTTCCTTCGGCCTACTTATCGGGGCGTTCCAGGGGAAGAACACCTTGACAAGGACCCAATAGCGGACGAGGAGTATCCTGGATATCCATTTTATCGCCCCGAGCCGCTGCAGGTGTTCCAGCGTCTACCCGAGCTACGCCCCAGCGTTCTATACGTCTTCGGGGAGAAGTCGGAGCTGTCCACACCTGAACTTCGTGAGAAGAAGATGGCGAGGACGGGAACGGGTGTTGGAGGCAGCGGTGGCGCTGCCGCCGGTCGGGTCAAGGAGGTAGTTCTTGACTGCGGCCATCTTGTAGCCATGGAAAGAGTCGCGGAATGTGCGGATGCGATTACGGCGTTTCTTGGCGATGAAATGAAACGATGGGCGCAAGAGAAGAAAGAATTCGAGGCGTATTGGACCAGAAAGACTCGAAGGGAGCAAATGACGATAGATGAGCAATGGGTCGAGCAGGTAAACCCCAACCGCCGACCCGCTGGAAGCACGAAACTTTGATGGGGGTGTAGAGATGGTGCTTAAATATATAATACCAAACATTAATATGTTACCATTTTTTCATTGCTATGCATGTCACTATGAAATCATGTCTCCTGGATAGTTCTGCGTTCCGCCTGTCTCTCCGAAATTTATCTCACAGGACTGTCATGCATGGGCGTTACCCCTCAGTTTAAATAGAGAGGCTTCGAGATTGTGGATTTAACTAATTTTTCTCCACCTCGTTACGCGCCTCGCAGCCATCTAAAAATGCGACTTGTTCTTCGTCTGTACGCCCTTCGTGGCTGTATACAGTAGCTTTCTCCTCGACAGAGGGAGCTTTGACGACAAGTGTTAAAAAGGTACCAAAACTCAACCCCGAAGCTAGAAAGAAGACAAACCCAGACCACCCCCCGCCCTTCCTCAGACTCCAGCCAAAGATAGCCGCAATAGCAGGGCTGCTAAGGAGCGTTCCGATCGCATCCATAACTGATGCCGCGGTGAAAAGAGTCCCCATCATCTCAGGTTCAATCAGTGAACTCATCAGTGACCGCGTAAATGAGCTAAAGCCACTTCCCAGTGTATATACGATCAGTGCTGTCCATGGGGGTCATTATTAGCTGGAAACTTCCCATTGCAACCTTATACATCTCACAACTTACCACACATCGCCGCTGACAGATTTTGAGCAATGGGTAGGATCCCGAACCCGATCGACATCAGAGCCATACTAAACTTTATCAAGTCCAAATCCTTTTGTCTCACTCCCCTTTTGAATATTTTCACTACCATTATATCAAGAGTAGGAAGGAATGCAACAAACGCAACAAGTTGGGCGATACTTCGAAATGAAAGGAGATAGTTCGCCTATTAATTATATGGATCCCACTTGTCAACCAACTAATTACCAGTCATACAATGTGAAAAGGAGTTGAGGGGAAACCTACCTCCGAGATAGCGATGTGATACCGAGTTGACAAGTATTGTAATAAGATACTAAGTGAATGTCGCGCTAAATCCACGAGCAGCGATGCAATGATGAGAATCGAAACCAAGCGGTGGCTGAAGATGCGCTTGAGCGCGGCAAGCGTGTGGTTGACCGCGTCGAAAATCAAAGATGATCTTTTAGTATGCGTAGGACTCCTTTTGTTGACGACAGGTCGATTCTTCCGTGAGCGAAGCGTCTCTGGTACGACGACCGCGAGACACGTAGTTATCATAGTGCAAGAGAGACCGAATAGGAGCGGCACCCAAAGACTAGTTTGCTCCATTAGCCATGAGCCGAATGCTGACCCACAGATACTGGAGATAATTAGTCCAGAGCTTGAGTAGAAAAAAATGCGAGACCTAGATTTTCGTAGTTAGCTGCCTGGACTGAGGATGGCACCCTGGCTGTAGAATCGCATACCGAATTTCTTCGCGTGATGAGTCTGCCAAAATCAGTGTTGCAACAGCCCCAGTCACTGCCTCCTCCAATGACCAGAAACATCGCCGACACCCACGTTAACTCGAGCGGGAAGTTTAACCAGCCTGGGATTCAGGCCCGTTAGTGGGAGGGTTCCATTCAAAATCGGAATCGTCCCGGTTGCAAGGACGTAAGGTGGCTATTTAGGTACTCACAAACCAATAGCACCCATGACATCCCCATAACTTGGCCTAGCATACTCAAAGCCAGGACAACTCGCCGTCCTCTCCGGTCAGCAAGCGCACCATAGTACATTGCGAGCAAGAGTCCCGGAATGCCATCGAAGAAAGCCTGCCATCCGAAGAGGCGCGCTATAGACTCTTGTACGGCTGGGTCTTTGCACATGTCCTCGGTTATTATACCAGGCGTGTTTGCGAGACCCCCGTTTTGCGCATCCCAAGTATCGTAGAGCCGGCGACATATGATGTCCTCGTACATGCGCGTCTGCGGAGCGGAAGCAGTGCTGAATCCAAGGCCGTCTATTAGTAACATGAGGGTAACGACTATGATTGGCGTCCAGTATGTCTTGCGCTTTTCGCATGCGCCGACTCCATTCCTTTGCAATGGCTCTTCGCCCTCGGCTTCATCTTGGTAGGTGTTTTCGTCGTTTGCTTTTGTATCATGGGGTTTAGGGTCCTCCGCTTGCGAATTGTTGATGGTACCAATCTCGCCGGTTGCCGATTTCGTTGAGTTTGACATTTTAGCTCGAGAATTTTAAGGAGTTAGACATACCCGTGACGATGGGGTCATAATGGAGAAGGAATGTGCAAGCGGAAGTAAATGAACCAGAGCTGTTGACATAGACTAGCGATAGTCTAGCACTACCAATACGCTCTCGCTAGGCCGTAGTTGTTGTCACGGCTTGTCGAACTATCGCCGCCACGACAGGTTGTAATGATAAGCTGAGCGGTCGAGCCGTTCTGTAACACAAATGAAGGTCATCTTAGAGGCTAAAAGCCCGGTGGCATTATTCCCCCTCCTCTCCTAATATTACAAGTAGCGCATAGATAATTTCAAGAGACGGCTCACAACTGGTTCCTGCAGAGTAAGCTGACGCTGCCTGGCGACATCCAATGCCGCCCGTTTCGATTTCCAAATCCAAAGTCAATGTTACAATGAATGCTCTCATGTGCTGGCCGCTGGGCGTTTCTTAATTTCTACCAAGACCTCTCTGAGGCTGCGTGGCTGCAAGGGTCAGTCACAGCTCGGCGGCAGTCTAATCGCTTTTGTTCGATCCGATCCGATTCCATCCCTTACCGAAGACGGGAAAACTCCCCAATTCCATGGCGCTATTTTCTGCCACGGTCTACTTTTCATCTCCGTCCACGATACTGGATCTCTCGCAGGCCATGGCAAAGGCCGGAATTCCAAAATCATACTTTGCCTAATGGACGGGGACCGCCACCAATCCGGCGGAAGAGCCTACGCACTGGCAACAGAGGAGGTAGCGGATGTGGAGGCAAAGCAGCAGATTTTGGGGTTCCCTGAATTATTAGGGAAAAGGTAGCCAAACTCGAGCAGAATGTGAGGAGATTGGCAGCATGGATGTACTTTACGTTGAGTTACGGGGATTGCCATGCCAAGGTAATGAGTTTAAGATAATTGGGTCGTCGAGAGTCTGTTTCCGGATCTCAGGCACTAGAGAAGCACTACTTTCGAAACTTACTGGACACCGCGTCAACTCTAAACTCTGTGAAACATGAAACATAGCCGGTCTTGTCACTGTGCCAGGCCCTGTTGGAACAGGGTTGATCGTGATACCACGTCCCCCGCGTCGCCGTAGTCGACGAGGACCCCATTCTCCAAGATTGCAATCTTATCGTATCTTGCAGCGGCATCCAACCTGTGAAGAACGGAAATAATCGTGTGGCCCCATAACGTATCTAGCAACAGAGTCTCCAATTTTGCCTCGGTCTCGTCGTCCAAACTTGGTATCAGGAACAAAAAGTTAGCAAGCTGCATTCTCGTTCAACACTGACCGCCGACTTACCTGCTAGTTGCTTCATCCAACAATACAATTTTGCTGACCTTTGGGTTCACAGTTTTCTCCGCGATGAGCTTGCATATGGCTAACACTTGACCCTCGCCCTTGGATAAGTTAAGTTCACCACACACCGTCCCAAGCCCATTAAGGCTATTAATACGGTCCCAGAGCCCGCAATCGGTGAGTATGTCGATGAGCTGATTATCTGTACATTTGTGTTGCGGATCAAGCTGTTGTCGTAGCGTTGCTGGCTCAAGATCATCCAAAGCATCTTGGGAAATGGTGTAAAGCCTACTTCGCAATTCTGGAAGGGGAATCTTCGATATGTCGAGACCATCAATCGAGATAGTGCCGATCGGCATATCAACCATTCTCAGCAAAGCCAGCATCATGGTGGACTTTCCGGATCCTGTCCGTCCACAAACCGCGACTCGAGTTCCAGGAGGAATTTCCAGATTTAAACCACGAATATTCCACACTGGCGAGACTAGTTCGGCATTATAGGTGCACCAAGTGTTCTCGAAACTGATCAACCCCTTCGATGGCCAGTTATCGGGAAGTGGTTGGTGATGATCCACGACCGTCCACACATCCTTTTCTCGTGGAGTATCTTTCTCGAATGACGCAATTCTGGCAATAGCCCCGAGAGACGTCTCAAGCGATGTCCATGACACGATAAAATTGGTAAGCGTTTCGCCCAATGTTGTGGCGTTCAAGAACGCGACACCAACCGCACCGGCGGCGATTTTGTCCTTTAGACCTACGGAAATACCGGCGATTACGACAGCAAGGCCAGCCACTGTCAGATTGAGCACAAGCTGCAGCCATCTTTGGACCATGTATAAAAGATAGAACGGCTCCTGGGACCGGTCAAGCTTCTCGAAAAACTTGGCTCTTATAGAGTCTAACCAGTTATTCGCGCGAACCGTGGCGAGTCCCGAGCAAGTCTCCCCAAACTTGGTGTGGAGATCAGCTTTCCATTCCAGGTCCATCAGACGGAGTTGCTTGGATGTCCGGAGATAGACACGCTGAATGGCGTACAGAACAGCGAGCAGGGGACCCAGAACTGCGAGTGCTTGGTTGGCCACGATGGCGATCAAGATGACTTGAATCAGGCCAACAAACATCTCGGAACACGTATTCAGTAGATCCAGTGGCAGCATGGTGTCAACAAACATGAGATCCTGGTTAAAACGATTTATCAGGCTTCCGGAATCCTGGCGGCTCATGAAGGCGAATGGAGCATTCAATGTTGTCTTGAGAAGATCTGCGTGCAGTGATGTTGCAGAGGTCGGGACGATGCGAAGCATAAGATGCCTGGATAGTTGCAAGCCCCTGGTTAGCTCCGAGTTCGTTATAATACAAGAGAGCAAGACCGAAATTTTCTTACAAAACCGAAAGAGATATAGTGATGAGTGGGAGGACCACAAGCATTCCATAGATGCCCAGCCAATATCCAATGCTGTGTATTGCATCATCCGATGAAGACGCGGCTGACCACCAGCTTACCCAGACATCTTCGGCACGTTAGTTGCCCACGTTCTCCATGGTCGGGTAGAAGAGAAGTAAGTAGTAGCTCTTTGGTAACCTACCGGGGAATTTGAGTGTTATGGCGAAAGCAGCGGCCAAAAGCATGAAGATAGTGGCATTCGCGAAACCCATGGCCCGGAAGTAGCGCATATAGACCTCCCTGTCTCTCACAGGAGAACCAAGCGATGCGACCATTTCCGTGTCCTCCACACTTTCACTTGCACGTTTGGCCTCCACAGCATCTGTAGCTTCACCTTCCTTTTTTCCATCTAGAGAGGGCCCACAAGGGTCAATAGTTTCAGTCGTTTCATCTGTGACATTGTCCTCAAGATCATCTGGAAGTTGCTGGACCTCTCGAACACTCCGATGGCCATCTACATCGGTAACCTCGAGAATGATGTCGGCTAAGCGAGCGATTTGACCTGTAGAAATGGGCGTGTAAGGCCGGGGTGCTCCTAGGGGCTGCAATATAATAGCGCTGATACTCACTGTTGTGGGTTGAGTAAATTACCGTCGCTCCAAGCGTTCGCAGCAGCCCGTTCTTGCCCAGCAGCTCTGAGGAAATGTGGTCTCTAGTCGCACGATCAAGCGCGCTAAATACATCGTCAAGAAGCAGTATCTGCTTCCGAGAGGCCACAGTTCGAGCCAGGGCCTAAATTTACAATCCTTATTAGCGAACTGTATTAAAGTGAGATCTAGGGTCAAGATCAAAAATCAAGACCCAAGAGGTGGAGATCACTTACTATTCTCTGTCGTTGGCCCCCGCTGAGCCTTACACCACCACTTCCAACTGTACCGGCCCTGTAGTCGTTCAGAGTAGCAATATCTTTCAGCGAGCACGCCTCGTGGACCCGGGTCTGCCAGTCTGACTCCTGCCCCGCAGAGTACTGGACCCAATTCTCTTCGGCGGATACATTCTCTAGCCATGGGATTTGGGAGCAAAACGCAACACCGCCGGATTGCTCGACGCGCAGCTCTCCACCCAGCAGCTGGGCTTCACCCGCAATCGACTTGAGCAATAATGACTTACCGGTTCCTACACGTCCGATGATGGCAACGTGCTGCCCTTTCTTCACCTCCAAACTGATATTTTCAAGAATCGGTAGATCTTGAGACCAGCCGACGGAAACGTTTGTCATCGATACGGCTAGGCTCGTTTCTAATGAACCCGAGGGATCCGCCACCTTGGCACTTTTCTCGTCTGGGTCGGGCAGTGTCTGTCTTGGATCAGACCTCTCGGGGGTTGAAAGGAATTGCCTGATTCTCATGAAGCAGCCATAGGCTGCGCCCAAGGACGGCATTGCCTGGAAAATGTGAATGAGGGGAGATCCGAGAAGGGCGACTAAGACGAGCGATGAGAACATCCTTGTCGCGTCGATATCCGCGTTACTACCTCCGTAAGTGGCAATGTAAGTTGCGAATATGAGAAAGGGCGAAAGAGTAAAGGTAGCGTAGGCTGGAGAGAGAATCGTGTTAGAGACATAAAGCAATCGCGCCGGCTCGTGGCGGGAATGATTCAAAGCATACATAACAGAACAGTGGCACCCAGTAGTCGGCGGAAGATTCTGGCCGCGTGGATCTCGGAGGTTCTCAAGTTCTTGATCATCTTGCCGATCCGTTCCTCAGCAGCCGCCATCTTGACCGGCTTGAGAGAATTGAGCAGGCGGCTTGTAGCCTCGATTCGCTTTTGCATGGCACCGAGCCAAGTTTGCTGCTGTCGACTCAAAGATTTTGCAATGATGAAGGAGGATATGCCGCACGCTACCGTCTTGATCAGCGCTAGAGCTTGAACACAGAAGCAGAATAACTGAGAGGGTAGTTAATAGTAGAAGGAAAGGATTTTTTTTCCCTGCCTACCAATTGCGAGTCCAACCATGGACAATGCAGACAATCCGACGATCCGTTGGAGTAAATATGCCGCTACCGCTGTCTCAATAAGTCCTGCCCACATCTCGTGGGCGTAGGCAAGCCCATTTGCTATTCGTTGGACGTCTGAAATCATCAGAGTCATGGCCCTAGACTCGATGCTGCTATCCTCTGGAAGTCGAAGGACTTTCTCGAAAATGGTGACGATAAGGCCTCCCCTAAGAATGGAGACGAATCTATATGTTTGATACCAGTACCATCCGGTGGAGATCTGAAATCAGTTTGATGTTAGTTCGTCGTCTTTATATTTCGAAATAAAGTCCGTAGATGAACCGTATTGGAACAAGAGAAGTGGGAAGTAAATACTTACCGCGTGCCCGCCGTAGACAAATATACAAGCTCCTATTAAGCCGTAACCGACGTCCTTGGACAGAGAAGATGGTGATTCCAGATACCCTAGGACCGCAGAAACCAGAAAGAACTGTGAAAAAGTGAAAGCTACCACTACAAGTCTCGGAAGGATAGGGGTCATTGCCTTCCGGCCCACGGATCGTAGGGTGAGTAGTATGAGATCATTAGGGCTCTTCTCATCAGAATCTGGAATCGTCGTTGTTAGCCAGTTAGCCAGTTCGGGCACATGTTGCAAATCAAAGGAGAATGTTGATGGAGAGAAAAACTCATACCAAACCGATGGATCATGATGCGTCTAAACATGGATCGTAATTCCTCGCTATACATATCGTTGTCTATTGGACCAAGGTCGGACGGCTGAAAGGAGCCAGAATATCCTTTCCGGAAAAGCGTAGTGAGCCATAAGAAGAACGATTTGCTAATGGGCCCGGCCGTGGTTTCGAGAGGCTCGTTATTGGTGGAAGTAATCAGGGATGAAATCTTGTTCCGGCTTTCAAGACAGAAAAGAGACAGCTGAACGAAGCAGTCAACGGCGAAAGTTGCGCCGAGGGCAACTTCACCCAGGAGCCAGAATGTTCGAGTCCTTGCAACCGAGAACAAAATGGTAAGGAAGAGATAAGCCAGAATCAGCGAGGAAGGGGACCGAGACCTTCTGTGCTCGTAATAAACGAGCCCGCACAAGAATGCCGAAGCGACTAGAGACTGGGCTCCTGCCGCAGTCGAGAGGGGTGTCCTATTTCGAATGAGCTCTTGCTCGGCAAGAATCGCCGCTTGAAGCGCGACATGAACACCGGCAGTGATCTTGTAGTAAGTGAGGTCAGTAAGGGCGTAATATAAATATGACCGAGAGAGGTGTGTGGCCTGGGCATTATGCCTCTCTGGGTGAAGTTTGAAGAGCGATCAAAACGCTTCTGTCATACCAATTTCAGAACACCAAGCCCATCTCTGTGACAAATAATAGGCCGCCGAAATAGGATACCTAGTCGAGTGGTCGCTAAGAGAATAAGAATACAAGACGGCAGGACTGTAAGGATAGATTCCTCGAAGAGTAATGTGAAGTCTGGCTGTGATCGGCACCCTTGAACGATCGGGCCAAATTGACGGTCAGCTCCGCTTGGGCACTCCATCGCCCCGAAAGCGCCGTTGGTTGTCGAGCAATTCGAATCTACCGAGAATGGGACAGAGCTCCCTGAAGGACCGCGGGGATGTAATCAGGCTCCAATTGCGCTGGTATCAGGTTAAACGGAATGAACTGAATGGACGTTGAGTTGTTCCACCGAGGGTAATGGTCGTGATGTTTGATCCACGCTGCTCGAGTCGCATCCCTTGCGACAGCTTTCTTCCATATTTTGGAGGTCCAACGGCGACGACCGCCCAACACCAACAGCAGCAATCACGTAATTTCGACGAATTCTAGGACCTGCCCAATTCGGCTCCTTCTTGTTGGGCGGCGAATCCATTCCGTTTTTCGGTGGGCCATCCATACGGTGGATGAAATGAGACAAAGACGTGAGGCGATCCTGCTGCAGCTGCTGAGCAGCAGTGTTCCCCCTGGAGCTTTTCCTCTGTACCAATCGTAAGCTTACGGTGCATAGTTCAAACAAAGCTCTAAGCATTACCTCACAAGAGGACCATGCATAGCGGGCCACACGACCTCTAGGCTGTTTGCCACCCCAGTGTAGCATCTATAAGAGCGACATCGATCAATATTTCCGGGGAGTGTAGAGCAAACAGTGGACTGCGCCTGTTTATGCTGCCTCAGAATACCTATTCATCCCTCTCGCCGGAGAGGAGTTTACTTCTCATATATACATTTTTTTTTTTTAAAAAAAAATACAATGGACTCCAGACCCAAACAAGGCGTCTACCAACATGTTGCAATGGATGACGATGTGTTCTCCGACAAGATGCTCAACGGCCCAGACTTAATGCTTCGCCAAGTAGTCAATCCCAAAAAGAATAAACTCGAACGGCTTTTATACCGGACGACGATCGTGTTTCTCCTAGCTTTAATCGGTTTGGCTGGCTTTATCGTGGGCAGCTGCACGTCATCTATGCAGGGTGTCCGGCCCGTATGGCCCACGATGATCAATCCAGGTGGCAAAATCGAGGAATGTGGCGAAACGGCGGCCGAGGCGAGGGCGAGGGGTTGCAAATTCGATCCTATGATGCAGGTCTGGGTGCCGGCCAGCTGCTTCGACGAAGAGCACTCGGAATTCTACCTATCGACGTACCAGTGGAAGTGGTATTATGACACCAAGATGGAGAAGGAAATGCCTGACGAGGTTATGCGTCGGGGGGACCATTCCGTCTCTTTCATGTCCGACGATTACCATCGCCGCCACTGCGCTTACGCCTGGGAGGTGGCGACACGCGCCCTTCAGGCACAGCGACCAATCCTCGACGAACTGCTGTCGTACAAACATGTTCATCACTGCAATATGGTTTTCTTCCGGAATACGAGCAAGCCTGTCAGGGGTGTGGAGACACACGCTGGATTCGGGAGGTGTGCGCCCTACCACGTCTGGGCAAATGATATGCCCAAGTAAGTTGGAGGAAGAGGAATAAGAGTGTTCAGAGGTTCACGGCAATAGGTCAATTGAAGATCCACATGTGATGAGAGGAGAAAGGACGGGTGTGGGGGATAAAACTTGAGAGCCAGAGGTAGGATGGAAATGGCCAAAAGAAGCAACAATTAAGTGTGCCCTGGTGGCATCTCCAACGTCTGTTCCTGGTGGTGACCCGAAGCTTGCCCGTCTCCTGATGGCACAGTTCTGGAGCGACTTCACGGGGCGTGTTTTCTCTCTCCGTACATTTGAGCTCATCTTAACCAGTACCTCGGTAGATTTCACCTGAATGCGACGTCTCATATTGGTTCAGGCGAGGGAGAGATAATTTCCGTTCCTGATCCTATGCGGTATGTGGAGCTACACACCCGCACTTTGGATTGGGACTTTTGTGTTTGGAAAAATGCGGGTCGTCGATACGGAGCATGATCCAACCGCTGTCGTCTTTTGACGGCCCAAGGATGGACGGGAAACGACGACGATGCCCAATCAGGACATCCTTCGGCCAATGTTGATACATGTCGACATCGACTCCATAAAGTTGCGAAGAGTGAGGGCGATAATCAGCTCCACGATACCTCCCATGAAGTACTTGTGCAAGAAAGCCTTGCAGTTATGACTGGTCCTGGATCGAATCCCCCAACCCCCGCGCCTGGGCGAAGCTCGGTCTGGAAGTCTGTCTTGGCTGAGGGCGGTAAACATGCAAGAACCCCAACCTGCATGCATCCATATCCACCCTCCTGCTCCCGATGCATGCGCAGTTTAGGGGAGTGGAGGACAACGGATCGGAGGACATGCCCGACGCGAATCCTATGCTTCCATGGAAGTTTATCGTGTGGGAACACAAGGATCCCGCGCAATAGTGTTATCGCAGCTTTCTCAATCCCCTCACCGTTAACGCATTTCATACTCCGTTTCCTCTGGAAGGATCGAGTGGTATCATCAAAGATATCATCGCAGTCAACGTTTACGGCGAGAAATATCCATAATCGTTATGTTGCAGGTAGCGTTGTCTGTAAGGTTGCGGGGCGAAAAATGAAATGAAATAAAATAATGGAAAAGGTGTCTAATTATGTCGCAACCGTAGTCGAGAGTTGAATGTATATTATAACGACGCCCGCTTGTGAATCAATGCGGGAGACAAGGTATTCGCGACCGTATCTAAACTCCGCTGGCATACCGATACCTGAGAAAAATCAACGATCCAGAATCGTTACCCAAATCCAGACTTGATAATACAAGTAGAGCGGCAAGCATTTGGTGCCATGGATGAAGGAGACTACGAAATCCGGCGGAAGACTCAAAACAGGGAAGCCCAGCGGCGATATCGTACGACTCACTAAGTCTATACCCCCACATCCCCGTATTGTCTTCCTGAATGTAGCCTTGCAGGGTTGAACCCCGACATCGAATGGAAGTCTTGAGAGAGAAACGGAGAAGGGTGCACTGACGTGTTTTAGGCGAAAAACAAAAGCAACGAGCTTCGAAGCCGCAGCGTAGCAGCACGTCTCCCTCGTCAAGTTCAACGTCTAGCAAGGCCCGCAACGCACCCTATTCTGATCAATATGACCAATACGCCGGCTCCATGGACGCCATGTATGATCAGGCTCATTCAGAACAGTTTGGATCCGGGGGTGATGATACAATCAACCGGTTCCTCCAATCTGTAAGTCATAGATTTTTCCCCTTGCAGCTTTGGGGCTCGTTCCATTAGACGGAAACCCCTAGGTCCTATGAATTTGCTACTTATGACAGGTCAAACCCTGGTCGGGATAGGCTATAACATCCGGATTCAACGACTACGCGACAAGCGATGCTGGTGTTTACTTTGGCGACTTTGATCTTACATCTCCCACCGTAAGTATTTCTCATGATATCGTCCCCCAATCTTGGCTCGAAGTCTGCTGCTAAGTCTTTGTGCAAAAGTTAAAAAGGAAAGGAAAGGGCATGACGAAGGAAGCTTAGGACAGACCTGTAGAAAATCCAGGAGTAGGGAAGGATACTTGAGAACGGACACGACTCCGTTTGTTTGGCCATGCCCGCTAATAGGTACAAAAGGAACCTACCCGCTCGTCCAGCTCCAAGAAAGGCGTACCCAAGGCCTACACCAAGATGAAGACCAAAGTAGGGCGGATCATGGACGATTTGGAACAAACCTACAAATTCGGTGTCGAGATGGACCTCATGCAGCCCGACATGGAGATAGACGGCATGATGACCAACATGAAGGACAGATTCGAGCAGTCCATCGATAATGCGGCTGAGTCTCAGCTTGGGTAGTTCTTCTCCCGAATTTGGTCTTTCGGCCATTTCCTTTTCCTCCTTTTTTTTCGCTGGTTTTTTCTCTCTCTTTTCGAGTCGGAGCGAACCTGCATGTGGACTTTGGGAGTAGCATTCGGCAGTAATCACTCTTCTGTCCTTTACCCCAGAAAGCGTGTTCTATGGAGTTCACGAGACACACGAGATATGAGGATGACATGAAGTCGGAAGAAAGTTCAGGATACAAAAAGAGAGGTACCGAAGGAGTGTGACTGTTACCGAGCTGTCGGAAGGTGTGCCGTGAGTGGAGAAGAAAGAGGGGGGCGTGTCGAGAGGATGGAGGGCCGCGGTGGCCATTTATGTGCTCATTAACGACAGAATAGGAAAGAGTCCCTTCACTATTATTATGATTACGCCTACGCTAGGCCAATGTGTCGCTATTCTAGCAGAGAAGCTACGGTTACTACCTGTAGGTTCGGAGCATGGCGGTTGATGTACCGTATACATGAGTACAGGCTTCCAGTATGGTCTCGTTGGCTAGAGATACAATTCCCAACGGGATGCAAAGTATAGGGAAGATTGCACCGCTCATCGAATACAGAGACGTAGAGGTGAGTACCTTCCCTCTTCCATGAGGCACACCTTGTCTCGGGACGGCGTCCAACATATCGCCATGTTAATTTCCAGCATAACACGACGTCACTGCCTTAACAGAGTGCCTTCATGCAGGCAAGGATTGGATGGTACACATACGGATAGAGTACATGTGTGTGTAGCTCAAGAAGCTGAAGTACACATCGATGAGTTTACGGTTATCTTCCGTTTCCCTTTCCCCTAACACCGCCGTAGTGCACGTTAGAGCTCGGTGTCCCTGAAACTGGAAACGGCGTGGCGAAGTGAACAAGCTTGTCCAAGGTAACTAGCAGTTACTATCCATGGCTCTAACGAAAGGTTATTGTAGGAACGGGCATAATCCCGCGCATGGCTATATTATTCCATCTACATCTCGGTCCCCCGTTCTCTCTCGAGCTATACTGAGATGTTGATAGCCCGACAACCTTACTGACTGGATGAAAAACTCCTTGATAATACTGATTGGAAAGCGTGGAGAGTACCTGGTCGGCATATCGACGAAGCCTTTCCCTAATGGACGCCGAGTTCATTCTACGGATTAGAAATTACAATGCCACGATAGCCGTCGTTGCCCAGAAGCCATCTAATCTCTGAAATGGCTCAGATTGAGAGTGTCCTTGAGTCTTTTCCAGAAAAACCTGCTGCCTTCGAATGTCTCGTTTGATGAGCTTATTTTCTAATAAGTACGGCTGTAGTCAGATTCATACGTGGCCCGCCTTACAGTAATCCTCACTTGGTATCAACTCACCTCACAGCATTGATAATAATTTTCTATTCACTTGCATTCCAAGTTGTAGTGGATGGAGAAAAAGCTTATCCTGCTGCTGCTCCGTGGACACACTCAGGGTAGTGGAGATGAGTGTAGTGAGATGACTGCCAATGATGGTAAGCTGACAGTGTCAATCAACGAACTCCCCATCATCACCAACTAGAGCTCTACGTGATTTCATTGTCAAAGCCCAATTTCACTGGTAATGGAATTGAGGATTTGGTATGAGAATTTAGTTGTGGCCACCAGGCAGTTTACATTTCAACGTTCACAGCGCCCTTGTCTGTCGCGGGAGAATACTACGAAGTCTATGCTGTTGGGATATTTTCTCAGTTTGCGTGCGTCCATCAACATGACCCCGCACCAGCGATCTCTTTTCCTCTTTCTCTCCCATCTCGCATCAGCTGCCCTGGCTCTTTCAGCCCAGTACTGCCTCGGGGCCCAAGACGAGAATCGGGAGGGAGCCGAATTCTGTCTAGCCCTTTCAAGTTTCCACAACTCGTCGACGGGCGAGTATGATCTATACATGCGGATCACGGCTGCCAAACCCTCGAGCAAAGGGTGGCTAGCCGTGGGAGCCGGCCCGTTTATGGCCAGCTCTCTGATGTTTATCGTCTACGGCGAACCGCGCTTTAGTTCTCCCCCCATGTTTAGCGTGCGGACTGCAAGCGGCTATCAGCTCCCACACGTCGTCGCAAAGGAAGAAGCACCTGCCGTGGATGTCAGTCTAATCGAGTCGCAATGGGTCTCAGCAGCCGAGTCTCGCGTTGACGGTCGGCCTTCACTAGAGGTCGCGTGGATTTGCTACTCCTGTAGCCGCTGGACGGGAACGACCATTTCCGCCACAACGGCATCTCAGCCTTGGGTCTGGGCATTCAATGGCGACCAGGAACTTGGAGACTACTCGGTCGATGCGCAACTTCGAGTGCACCAATCTCATGGAGCGTTCTACATCGATATGGCCAAAGCCCTGGGTCAAAATGACTTCCAGCAACGAATCCTGCCGTCCATCAGTCCCGGCATGATCAGTATTTCTGCATCTGAATCTACCTCCTCACAATCGCCATTTGAAACTTTGGCATCAACCCCTAAGCATTCCAGCCATACTCTATTAACTCCACATCACTTGCACGGGTTTTCCATGGCGCTCGCCACGTTGGTCCTCTTTCCAATTGGCGTCGTGGCCATCCGGTCTGGAATGGAAAGGGCCTTCAAGTATCACTGGATGTTCCAACTCCTTGGTACCTTGTTTATAGGCGTGGGCATTTTTGCCGGGCTCGCTTCTAGCCGTGGACCATATCTTTCCACAACACATCAGCGCGTCGGTACATGCCTCGTTATCCTATTTGTGCTTCAGGGCCTACTGGGATTGCGTCATCACATTGTTTTCTTAAGGATACAGAGGCGGACTTGGATATCCGTTGCCCACAGCTGGCTCGGCCGGGCAGGCCTTGTTGGTGCTTGGGGAAGTTTGATCGGGGGTGTCATTGTTGGAGGCCATACCGGGACGGCGCTGCCGTTAGTGGCGTCAGTTGTCGCCGTCGAAGCCACGCTTCTCTTCTGTTTCGTTTGGATTACGGAACGTAGGAGAAGAAGAGCAATGGCAGAATGTGAACGGGCTGAAGTTCAGAGGCTGTCGGATGCTGCCGGGCATGCAGATTCCGAATTTGTCTTGGGCTCAGACGAAGAAAGTGACAGTGACACCAGCACCGCAAGGGGGTATCGAGACGAAAAACCTTAGGGATCGAGAAAGAACACACTTCGCTCTCCAGCATTTTGTCCTGAAGATAAAACGGAAAGGTGACCGGGAATATCCACGTCTAGGAACCGCCATTTGGCTTGAGTAGTGAATGGTAGTAAACCTCAAGTTTTGCTAGACTTTTGCCACCTAATACCAATACTGATCCACTTGACATGCACCGAAACGGAATAAGAGGTTGAAAGAGGAAGGTACTTTTGAAAGTGTTGTTGGTGTTGGTGATTCGTGTATGCGGGTGCGTGCCCCCATGCAAAATAGAGCCGTTTTTATCCGGGGCAAACGGTGTAGGATCCCGTCACCGTAGCATCAGCTTATTATTACCAGTGATGAGCGTCGAACCGTCACACACGAGACACAAGGGGCCAGCCGATTTTCAGGTAGTACAAATATTCCCGTGCACCAATCGACTCGAGAATGCTCCGTTGAGCGTTGGATCCTCAGTCCTCACCCTTTCTTTCTCTCTTCCCGGCCCCAGAGCTGCCTTCACTAAGCTGAACTGAACTGATAGGTATTACGCGCGGCTCATGAGAGAAAGGGGGAGAGGAGAAGATTAATCTCGTCAATAAGCAATTTTCTACCGTCTACAGCGACAATGCCGCCCATGGAGGACGACGAAACAACCCCTCTCATCGCCGAAACAGCACCAGAGTCGCGTCATCCCAAGGGGAGCTCTCGTGCCCTCGCGACCATCATCGCCGCCACGTCATTGCTTCTTATTCTCAGCATTTCCAGCCACATTAGCGACGCGCCGCTCACGGCCATTCTCGAGGATATCGTGTGTGAAAAATATTACGCTTCTCACCCGGACGATGGCAGCGAATTTTTATCGGATCCAGAGTCCAGATGCAAGATTGAGCCGATTCAGAGTGAGGTGGCGCTCGTCAACGGGTGGAAGGACACATTCGAAATCATTCCCGGCATGATGGGTTCCTTTTTTTTTTTTCCCCCTTCCTTTGTTTTTCTTCTTAGACGAACCGCCATTCCCGTTCTATTCTACGATTAGCTCCTAACATTGCCTGCACAGGTATCATTCTAGCCGTTCCTTATGGCGCTCTCGCCGATCGGATTGGAAGGAAGAAGGTCCTCATGCTCTCCCTTCTTGGGTTGTTTTTAGGCGACTCATGGCTACGAGTCGTCTGTAAGTTATCTATTCTATTCTGTATGCTAACGCCTTGGCATTACGCTAACTCCTACGGGCACTTAAGACTGGTTTTCTGATGTATTTCCTCCTAAAGCTGTCTGGTTTCTCGGCGCGTGGGAAATCATTGGCGGCGGGGCGACGACATTGACGTCGATCTTGTTTGTCTTGGTAGCCGATGTGTGCCCTGCAGAACAGAGGTTGGTGAACGCTCGCCCAATGAAGAAGATTTAGCATTCCCACGAGTGTGAAATCTCGCGCTGACAGGAGAAAATGGACAGGACGACGGCTTTCTCACAAATGCAATCAGCCGAAATGATATCTCAGCTTGTCTTCATCCCGTTAGGTGCCGGCCTTATGTCTGTCAACAAATGGCTACCAATGATGATATCTTCTGCTTTGATGGCCCTCGGCATATTCCTGGCCCTAGCTCTCCTGCCTGAGACATTACCCGCCAAGAAGAAGACCGAGGACGAAGCGAACCTGATAACGGAGAGACCGGAAGTGGATGAGCGCAGCTCTCTCCGACAAAACGGCACGTACCCACCAGACAGCAAGTCTACGGCTATCCAGAAGGCCATCGCGAAGATTGCCAGCATGATCAGCATTCACATTATCTTGATGATTCTGGCATTCCTCGCTGTCTATTTGGGCGAACAGGTTCAAGGCCCTGTTTTCCTTCAATATATTTCAAAGAAGCTTCACTGGACAATTGCGAAGGTACGTCAGCAGTGCTTCCTTTTCTTC
>SJVG01000490.1:0-28348 GCA_034774675.1 Scedosporium minutisporum
TGCAAGATAGACTTTTGCGTTGCTCACTGGTACGGGCCATCCGATCAAGGTGATGGTCTTATCCAGCAACTCAAGGAAACCCACCGCGTCTGCAAGGACAGACCAGTTTGGCTCACCGAATTCGCACCGCAAGGAAATAACCAGCAGATTGACGAATTTCTTAACAGTAGCCTAGGCAGGCTTGACGACGAGTTTCCCTGGCCGGAGAGGTATTCGTACTTCATGGTTCGTGTGGGTGGTCTAATGTCATCGCGAAACAGCCTTAGCTCCCTCGGCAACACGTTCTTCTCTGGCCCAACGAGCTGAATTCAAAACGGAAGGGACTTTTTACAGTGGAAGATGTTACTTTGGATGGGGCTTAAACAGATAGAGAAGACTGATTATATATAGTACTCCCTCCCTCATTTTCCATTTGATACGCCTCGTATGATATCCCCATCGATGAACCAACTGTGTATATTCAATCTTCACAAGGAAAAGCCATTAGAGAACCCAGAAGGACGAAGATTCACTGCATCGCTGCATCCATACCCCTGATGTGAACTCGAGGCTATTCTTCGCATAATAATCACACGGATTCGGCTTCGATCCTACGCACTTCTTCTTACGACTTGCGTAACTCACACACGCTTGGGTGGCGCGCCTCTGGGCACACTTCACCACCGACATCCTCAAAGGTAAAGCAAGGACGCCTGTTGATCCCGAACTTCGAGCCGACACTTTTTATGCAGACATCCCAGTAGATACCCTACACATGATGGCGTCCTTGAGGCGAAAAAATAGAGATGAGGAAGAAGAGAATGGAGGAAAATCCGTAGACGATTAAGAAGTCAAGGCCTCGTCAAGGCTAGACACCACAGCGGAGTTGCGGAGCTCATCGCCTTCAACACCCCGTTCCGTCCGAAGCCGTACTAGGTCGGCATCCGCCTGCAATCTGGTTTCTGGTGGGCTTCTGCTCATTCTTGTTCATGACCATACCGCGTAAATTAGTTCTTTTGCGAGATCCGTCGAGAGTGTGTAAAGGTGAGAGGAGGAAATCGATGTGGCTAGATACTCGAGAGTGTCTACTACATATTATCCGGCGACCTGCCCCATTTTGCCAACGGTCTATGCCTGAGCCTCAACACAGTCTATTCTATCTCATGCGCTTTCTATTTCATCCGGCGGCCAGCGGGTCGGTGGCCAACGACAGCGCTCGTCACACTCTTAAGCGCGCCACCATCAAGAGTCCAAGACCACACACACACATATGCTTGGTGGGGCTCTGGACTCCGAGTCCAAATGGCTGAGGGGGGGTTCACTCCTAGAGAAGCTGAACATGCGCCTCGCCAGCTTCTCCATGGCGCTTGAAGCGACATTAAGCTGAATGAATGTTGCCCAAGTAGGTTTTAAAGATGTGCCCGAGATACGACATGCTGCTAGTATCATTCTCATTGTCATTATCATTATGGTCGTGGCTATCGCTATCGCTATTAATCATACATCCATCTCCAATAACACTATCGCCGTATTACTTATATATCCATCTCCCTAAAAACCTCTTCTCTAAAGTGACTTCGCTTATTAGCTTCCATCTGCCCAAAGGACCTCGATCGCTTCGTCCCTTTCGTGTCTACCGTAAAAGCCCTATCAAAATCAATAGCCATCAATTCCGATGTCGTAGCGTTCCACAGCATGTTGTAATCTCGAATGTCACCGTGTTCGACGCCTCGGGCCGTGATCTCGCGGATGATGCGTGCGGATTCGGACGCCACATCTACCGTGACCTTTTCTTCCGGCACCACAGCGAGATTAAGACCGCCAAAGGACATGAGCAGCAGCTTCGCGACCCGTGCCCCGCTCCAAAGACGGTACGGCTTTACTAGATCGACGGTTCCCAAGCAGACGGGGACGTCCCGGCCTTGCAGGTCATCGAGAAGCTCGTACATGTGGGCCTCCTTTTCGGCGCGCCAGCCATCGATGGCCTGCACGCCCTTTGCGACAAGAGTATAGCCATAGCTGTGGAGAGTTAGCTTAAAGAGGGCCCCGATAGCGCCGTACATTCCGTACTTGTCAAGGGATTCCCAGTCATCCGCAAAGCTTGACACAAGCTGCTGTTGGACCTTGAGGCGGAACTCGTGGGGCAACAAAACGTGACGTGGTTCTTCGTGCTTCGATATCGTTGTTGTCGTCCCGTTTTCGGGAAGCGTCTGGTTGTGTGCAGCAAGGTGAAGGTCGAAATTCGGACAGCTCCGGTCCAGAACTCCGCACGTCCGAAGCCCGTTAAGGCACTTGTGCGTACAGAAACGGTATATCGGTGGTCGTCTCGTGGAGAAAATTGTCAACGCATCTGCATCTTCGTCCGGCGTATTGATGTCGCCGGTTTGCCGTGCTTGCTGTGTAGATGTGGATCCTGATCCTGGCTCTCGGTGCCTGCTGGTGACGACTGTTCGAGTGCGTCCACCTTCTCCCGTGCCAGCGGATGATCGAGAGGCGGCTGGCGGTGGTGGCGGCGGCATCGAACCACCCCGGTCTTGTGGGTGGTCATCCTTGCGGCGCTTTCTGCTCGACGACCGAGAAGAAACCGGAGAGTCTGCACCATCATAGGCCGAGGGCCATTTCCTCAGGGAGGGGTGGACAGTCAAGGCCCACGCGTCACCCTGAGGGGTTGTTGGCCAGGCCAGGGCCGCAAGAGTCATGACCTTCGCGAGAGCCGTGTTGGAGAGTTCGTCGCAGTGGGCAAGGGCAAAGTCACGACTTTCCTCGATATCCTCCGGGATGGGAGGTAGCGAGACATCGCTTTTAGGGGTACAGAGAGAGTAGTACATGGTAGTTGGCGTCTCGGGGTTGAAGTAAAGCAGGATCAATCCTTCGCCAGTGCTAATCACACTATACATTAAGCCATACACCACCATATAGTGAAAGAGCTGCGCAAGCGATGCTGCCAGGTTTGCACGGGTTGCCGCCGTGCTTGAAGAAGTCTGGGGCGATGGCGATAGCGCCTGTGGTGAATTTGGAATACGACGTAAATCGGCAACCAAAGATACTTTGGGAGCATTGTCTCCTAACATCTCCAAGATGTGGTCTGGAGGAACCTTGTGCAGGGCCTTGTGGTCAAGAACCAGAATCGGTGTCAACACTTCGGCCTTATTCTCAGTCTCTGGAATGACGGCAGAGACTGGCGCTGCCTCGATGCGTAAACCCCAGGCGTCAGGCTTGCCCCCGACGACACTAAGAGAAGGCGAGGGTTGTAGGCCACCTGCAGTGCTGGAAGAAGGCTGTCTCAATTGCTCTGGAGACGACGAGCTTGCTTCAGAGTTAGCTGCGGATGTGGATGTCTTTTTGTTGGTGAGAGTTGGGAAGTCCGGCCGAAATGAGAGTCGACTGGGGTGATCGGGCGCGACTAGTCTGCGGTATTTCGTGACGAATTCACAGATTCCGCTCTTGAATTGGGTCTCATATGGTTTCACTCCCTCTTCGGAGCCTACTGGGCTAGCCGAAATGGACTGGCTCATGCCGAAGAGTTCAGAAAAGGAAGAGAAGAGCTTGCTGCCACTAAAGGCTTCGCAGAAGCGAGAGAAATGCCGTTTGTGAAGGGCGGGAAATTCTGCCCATTTTGTCATGGTTTTGGGATAATATTTTCCCACAACTGATGTATGTCTGCCCTGCGATCGGTTCTTGGGGTCGGGATCAACGGAGAGGCGAGCGAGCATGAGATGATGGCGGTAGAGAATGCAAGGCAGGAATTGAGTCCTTTCGATCAGGAGCTCTGCCTTGATACGACGTCGGTCCGCCTCGAGACGAAGTCGACGCTCTTCAGCAAGCTCTTGTTCACGAAGTCGAAGCTGAGCCTCGAGCGACCGGATATACTCTTCTCGATCCGACATGATGAAAACAATCGAGAATCATGAAAGGGCAGCTTGACAGGGAAGAGTAGATTAGATTAGCCCATGAGGCAAAGGAAGGTCCCAAGTCGGATCAAAAGCAACACGACGTTGGAGAGAGAGGAGAAGAGGCAGGGAAAGGCGCTGTTGCCGAATTCCTTGGTTGCTCATTCCTTTCGACGGCGCTTATCCATGGGTTTTTGACGTGGAACTGTTTTGGGCAGGACCAAAGGCGGGGATATTTTTGTGTTAGATGTTCCAACGGAGAAGGGGTCACCAGAGAGTCGCACCTTAAAGAGTGACCCGCCTGCTGGATCGGTAGAGTGGCGCGCAATTTCGGATGAGGCGGAGGAAGTCGAGCCGGTCAATGTGCCCCTTTCTATCGTCGTACTCGACAGCCCAGGTATCAAGCGTCTCGGCCTCGTCATGCCATGACTCAAGCGGTGGGATCGGCAAGGGCATCCAGTATGGGAACGAGATATAGGAGAAGAGTTTCTAGCTGTCAGTTATCCTTGCCCCTCGCCCTGAGATGGGGCTTGGGTGCGGGTTCGTCGTCGGTCGTACCGAGATTCGTATGGCTCTCAAATGAACCATCCCAGGGACAATTCGTTGAGGGAAGAGAGTGACAGGCCTCGAGGCCTCGAGGTGGAGCAAACAGGAAGGAAGCTTCAATTTTTTTGGGAGGTCAGGCGCAGGTCGGAATCTGACGAGCGCTGCCGACGGAAATACTTCGGGAGAATACCCCATATTGCCATGTGTTGTATTAGCAGCAACGAGACAGTAACTGCTGCCTGCTTGACTCTGCGTGGTTTACTGGTCACAGGCCACTACCAGCACCGCAGCCCTGATCGAAAGGCCTAGTGACCGGTAGCGGCCCGAAACCAGTAATCACCCGCCAGAACTTCGATTCAGAAGATTCAGTTGCCTCGCCACCAAGACACCAAATACCAGCCGAAGGAATGGGGACAAATTAGTCAGCAGTGAGGCTGTTCCATGCCGAGCGGCGATTCTGTCTTCATTCTTTTTGGTCTTTTCCTTCTCGATCAGAAGCAACACCAATGAGAGGCGCAGGCTCGGAGCAAAAATCACGATAAAGCTGATACCGGAAGGGAAACAATGTCTCGATTTGAATGTTTTTCTCAGCTACCAGCCGAACTTTGCGATATGATATGGCAGTTCGCAGTAGCTATTCCGAAGGTCTTCAAAATCCATTTGCGCAACAGTGAAGTTGATGCGATTGACGTAGATGTCGAGACGGCGAGGGTTGAGGGCAGCCTGTCGCGCAAGTCGCATGTATTATTTGAGATACAATTGTGACAAGTTTTCCGCTCACAAAGGGATCATGCTGGCTGTCAATTTCGACAACCATTTTTTCTTTATTACTGGCCTAGGCCATGGGTCCCAGCTAGTACAGTCACAGGAGGCATGTCTTAAACGATTGAAGAAAGTCGTTTTACCCGCAGAATTCTCTTGTTACGGCATGTTGGATATTATTTGCCCGGGAAGTGATCTCCAAGAGCTCCAGGAGTTATGGCTGCTCTGCAGGCGTGAAAGAGAACTTTGCCCAGTACCAGCATCAAAATTTCGGCGCTAGTGTCCTCTCCACCACTGCAAGGTATTCCCCACCGAGTTACCGTGATAGATCAGCGCGAACTCTGCCCAGCATGTGACTGGAGATCTATATTCGGAAACATTGGGTCTATTGCGATGGATAGCAGGTACCATCACTTCAGGGTTACTTACGACGCTTCACTTCGTTCGTATCCTAGCCCAAATGAGATCGGGCGCGCTACCATCCCCGTGATCCGATGGGTAAGGCACGGCAAATATGACCCAGGTGTTTCGGAACCTACCATCGCATGCGTAGCGAACAAGGAAACCTGCGTTCATTAGAGGACGCCTAGCAACCGGGAGACGAGCTTTTTTGGAGTGAGGATCGAAAGCATTATAAAGCTTTAATATGGGAAGGTCTTTCGGGAAGGAATAGTTCAAATTGCACCAAGAGATTGAGTACTATCTAAATGTGAAGAATTTTGATTTCTACTGCTCGTCCCGTTATGAGGCATGGAGCATGAAATTTCATATCGTCGACCGATGCATACCTGAGAATGCGCCACTTCCGCGATGCTGCCCGTCCGCGATGACACTTTTCGTCGAGGGGTTAGTAATATAACCGAGCATCTCCTAAGGCCCCGCTCTCTAACATACGTACGTTGAGACGTATGTCAACTGCGACCCGAAATATCAAGCAGACTGATCGGTAACATGGAGTAGCCCGGGGGCTAGGATTAGTTCTCGCCTTAGCCTTTCCGGGAGGGACATCGAAAGCCAAAGCAAAAAAGTAAGATATTTAAATTATGCTTGCTCTAGGCAATGTATGTTGAACATGGCACGACCTTCTCGGGCCTCAGGGCAAATACTTTGAGCCTGCGTACCCGGAGTCTACGTAAGCGTGCCCTCCAGCAGGCTTTGACGAAAAGCCGATTGAGATGGAGACACGCTCTAAGCTCGAGAGAAAGGTTCACTATCCCCACAGAGCCTAAATAAAAGCTACTTTCCAGAACCGGGGCTCCTTCGCGCAACCGGGTTGTAACCACAGGTCACGCAAAGCGTAAGATCAAGTGTGTAGGATCGAATCCGAACCGACTGTCTGAAGCGGATTGTTCAAATGCAAAAAGTGGTTGACGAGAAGGCGAGGGAAGGGGAGACATTTCAGCTCTACTCAACTTATATGAAGTATAGCAAGCCACATATGTGAAGAAGGGAGAAGAAGGAGAGTGGAGTAGAAGTAGAAGTAGTGTTCGCTGTTGCCTGTGTGTGGTCTCTGGCCTCTCTGATCTCGGTCTCTGGTCTCTGGTCTGGACTCCGGACTAGTATCCTGTATCCAGATCTAGTAATAGTTTATTGTTAGATCAGGTCTATCTTATTTAAGACTTTATACATTACATGTAGCAATCTCTCTGATATATATATACATACTCTTAATTGCAGGTACATACAGTAAAAGGCGAAATGGGTGTTGTAAAAATTATTAAATAGCTTTTTTTAGCGCAGTGGGGTAGCCCGTGTCCTGGATGCAGTTGTAGGGTCATCTTGTACCTCTTGTAATTAGGAAGTACCGAAGGTGTCCTACCTAACAAAAGTCTAGACTTTTTCAACTTACAGTACCTCCCTCCACCTTTCTTCTCTTTTATCTCTGCCATAGCGCCTTGTGCTAGCCAAGATCATAGCGCCGCAACTTGACGCGCACAGTGTCTTTTGGTTGAAGTCTACTGCAAAAGGATTCGGATATAGTGGAAGGTGAGATGGTGTGTCGTAGGTTTTGATAGATTATTCTTTTTAGTAGGGTCTGTTCCTAGAAATCTGGGTTTACAAACATGCTTTTTTGTACTAGCTAATCCCATGCCTGTCGTTCGGCTCGTCTCATCGGCGTCACTGCAGTTATTCGTGGGGAATCTCGATTCTTCACCCAAGACGATTCAATGTGGACGAGTTCTGCGGACGACAAAGATATATTGATGTCGACAGTACCGATTGGCTATGTTACCAGGGTGGAGGTAGACGTGTATCTGGGGAAAGGCGATATACATCGTGTTAGGCTTGAGCGAGATAGTAAGGGCCACTTCGAAGGGTCATGCTGGGATAGAAGAGCCTGGGTTAGCAAAGTGGTGGTAGAGGCCATGCTCTATGATCCTTATCAAAACCAGGATATACTTGCACTGGCTCCAGAGTGCCGCTGGGGATGAGGAACGAGCATTACGTTATTGTTTCTAGTTACAAGACACGCTTATGCATTCTCGTTTTCTCTTACTATGGTGTTCAGCCAAAGGGTTGGCGATTGGCAAACTCCGCCCGCTCAAAATCTGTAAGAAGATTCCATCTGTATAATATTTTGCGTGGCTCTGCGCCGCATGAAGGAGACACTCGGTATCGACCAAATAACCAAGGCCTCTGTCGAACTGCATCAGCAGTGTCAGTGTACCGCCTCTGGACTCCTATAGATCCGTTCACGTTATTAAATACTCGATTGTGCTCTGTAAGAAACCCTTTCTCATCCGTTTGGCGGCATGAAGACGAGCTGTGCCACGCTGTCATGATCGACCGTGAGAGGTCGTCCTGTCTGCTGCAACTGTAGCAGGAGACATCGCAATATCCAGACTACTGTTATCGACTGGCACAGTCAAAACACAACAACCACCAGGCTCCAACCCGGCTGTCTTGTAGATGGGGCATCTTATCACAGTCGACATCTTTGGGCAGTCCGATGTCCCAGTCTCGGACTATCTTCTAGTAGGCTAAGATGTCGACAATTTCTCGAGGAGGGTTTTGGATATGATAGCCCTGATCGCAATAAACCAAAGGTCTACGACTGTGGTTGTCTCGACGCATTGTGGATGGTGGTCGTCTACGCTGAGGCGGGGTCCCTTGCGGTAGCTAGACGTTCAGCTTGTCTATGTTATTATGTAGGTGCTATCTGAGTGGCGATCTGTCCTGGTCGGCATCTTGCTTCGGTTGAATGGGGCTAGGGGCCGCAAAGAGGTGAAACATAGTGTATATCCACAGGGACACTTAGGGAGAAGGTTCACACTCTTAAGCATGGAATGGTCTACTGCGAGTTTTGCAATGCCGCAGTGGATGCTGAACTTGCCGAGAAACACGAACAAGAGACCCACGACAGCATTTCTTGTAGCCATTGTGGTCAGGAGTTCCCTGCGGCCGAGATATCTGACCACATTACTCGTTGGCATCAATGCCCGTTTTGTCCGTGAAAAGGGTGGGGATCAACTCATCACGAGTAGGGAGAAACGGATCAGGCACACAGAGCGATTTCCTAAAGTAAAAAAGCTGTTGCAGCCATCTGGGCCTTGCCAAAATCGCCTGAAGTCGGCTTGAGATCAGAGACCTTGGAATACCAAAACCTTGAAACCTCAATCCATTGTTTTTGGTCCTCAACGCTTTTGTCCTCGATAGCCACATGACATCGTCCTAAGTCTCCTAAACATTCCATCCAGGCCGCCTTATATGCAGGAACTGTCACATATAAGAGGCCTAGCATATTATAAGCATAGTAAATGTAGCTTAACATGTGCTCAAGTGATCCAGGAAGGCGCTCACGCAGAAGCTTGAGGAATGAGTGGGTTGCATAGCTCCACATACGGGCACTCCTGTTCCTTCTGCCTCATTAAACAGTTAAGAACATCCCCTACAGTAAGACCCACATAATAAATCTAACCTTGGTTTTGTTGAACTAACCAAATTTCTGAGGCCCGAGATGGACAGAGATTCTAACGGCCTGTTTGAGGAAGGGTTTGCGCTGGGTGATAGCGCGTCGTGAACTGTTGGAACTGCGACGACTACAACGCACAGATGACTGTGGTGTTCCACGCGAGTTTCTCAAAAGGAGGATCAAAGAAATATACGATGATGTTGTGTCACATTCGGTTCCGCTTATTGTTATTGCATTGATATTGATACTTTATCTCAACATGTTGCCCCTTGCCACCACGTTGCACAAACGAGCCAAATAGTTTGGTATACCCGTAGTTCTGGGAGCCGGCTGGACTAGCAACGGTTAGCAAGAAGTGATAGTTCTGCGCATGCTCAGCCGCGTAATCGTCTAATGCCTCGCGGCATGCCTGAAGCAGCAAAACATAGTCCTGTGCCTCCTGAGCATTTTGGGGATATTCCCAATCGACATCTAGCCCATCAAATCCCCAATCCGCCATGAGCTTAACAGCACTTGACGCAAAGCGTTTCCAGCCAGCTTCAGTCGAAGCAGGTAAGGCAAACTTTGACGAGTAGGTCCATCCCCCAATGGAGAGGAGCAACTTTAAATTTCTGTTTTGCCTTTTTAAAAGATTTAGCTGCTTTACACAGCCGTATACGTTGTTGCCGGGTTCGCTCCAGGAATCATTGTCATATCGTTTCTCAATGTCTGCCCATGAATCCGACGAATACGGCAGAAGGACAATAGGAAACAGCTGGGTACAGCTGTTCAGCTACAGGGGAGCGATCGGAGGCACAGGGGAATGATCGGTGACGATCACCCCTGTGATCGCACCGAGCGCCGATCCATCGGTTCCGATCGGTCAGGGTAGGCCCCGATCGTACTAGGAAGCTAGGAAGGGAAAACGTCTATATAAGCTACGGCTTCCACCATGTATCTAGTTTATCTTCCTCGACCCAGTAGTCAATTCGAGTAATAACTACACCCTACACTTAAATACGCACTTCTACCCATATCTTGTGAACACTGTTTGACTGCCTCAGTTATCTATTAACAGACAACTACCTCGACCCTGTCACCAGGGCTAAGAACCTTCTGGCTCGTCGCTGACTACCTGGTAACGGTGAACAGTGTTCTCCTACAGCTTTCTAATATTGAAGAACTATCAATCCGTATGGGCGGATACTAATCGTACACCTTGTGTTAGCATCGGCACCGTATATGAGAAGCTGACACACAATGGCACTATAGCCGCTCCTGGGGGCCACATGAAGCGGCGTGATGCCCACAATATCACTTGCATTGGGGTCGGCGTCAACCTAGAGAAGATGTGACACTACAATATCGTAGGGCTCCGCCCAGTTCACATACGTCTCCGACATGTCGATATCCATCGCTACTGGCCGCGACAAGAATCTACCTCGCACCAAAATGGGATAGGCTGTGTGGGGAGTCCGTATTTCGTTTCATATGCCGAGTAAGTTCTGCTTTCAATACCATGGTTCGCAACCCTCCAACTCACATTTGGAAGTTGACTCTTGCATTCCCTCTCACCCTGCCATGGCGTTTTTACGGTGCCTAGAGTTGCTCGATCCAACGCCGCGTTCATCTAGCGACGTGTATCATTAGTTTTGCCTCTCACGCGAATAGCGCTATGGCACATGAAGAAAGCGACTTACCACGAAAGAAAGGTGATCCTCCTGTCCCGCCAGTGATCTTTCCCAGGTGTCTCTAACGATGCGCCGAAGCGCCTGGGGTGTGACCTTGATGTACTACTCACGTAAGGCTTATCGCCAGTGTGCGATCTTTTGTGAATCGATAGATGAGTTTTCTTGTCGAAACTCTTATCACAGCTAGAGAAGCTGCAGGCGTGCTGCTTACGGGCGATTCCAGGCTTGAATTGTAATTGGCCAGACCCGGCATCGATTGCGAAGTCGTAGTCTTGTTCAGGCCAAGTCAACAAGCATTCGGCTCTGATCCTTTCTTCCTTGGCCTGGATGGTCTGCATGAACTGCTAATCCGCTGATTAAACTGGTGGTTAGACAATAGACAAAAGAATGGATTCCAGTTTCCTGGAATTAGAAATAAGAACTGTATTTTAAAAGACAAAGAAAAGGATGACTGGTGATACAGTACTGTACCGCTGAACTGATTATTAAACTTGATGATTTTTTAATACGCCCAAATTAGATGAGACTCGGACTATTTTGATATGCATCTATGAGTTTTGCTCTTTTTTGTGATCAACTGGCGTGGCTGGGACGTTCTTTGGATAGTTCCATATATATAACATGTGCTAAATCCGTCTTGTTTGTCGATTTTCTTTCCATATAAAGAGATACCCTTCAAGCAATATGGTATGCCCATGGTTTCTTCATTCAAATCTGCATGGCTCGTACATGGCGCTCGAGTTTTCAGGAGTGTATTGAACGCAGCTAGATATTTTATTCAGGATCACGATTCACCCCGTACGCAGTTATTAAACAATATTATCTGGAATTTCCGCCAGGAGCCACAGGAAGCTGAAACACGTGACGGAAGCCCTCTCGACTTCTCGACAGTGCTGTTTGACCACGATATTGTCTTGATTATGTCCGATCGTTGGGGCGAAAGAGAGGATTTTATTTCATTGTCGGGGCGAACAACGATATATGATATTTTGAATACGATACATGGCTTTTATAAGGCGGCAGAAGCCAAGTTCCTAGAAACCCATAGGAAGGGCTATGACTACTTCGATACTAGTGAGGATATTAGAGATAAGGGATGGTATGTAGGTGGGCGCGTCTGGTTTGAAGGAATCTCCTCTGCTGATTTGCGGAGTTGGCCTCAAAGGATGTCGTCTCCGAAGCCTCTGAGCAGACCTCTCCTGAGACTTCGTTCCGCACCGTGGCTCGTGGCTTTTACCCAGCAACTAGCATGATAGTCGAGCAACCCAACAGCATTCCCCAGAGCTCACCTGGCTCCGCAGTCGAGTCTACCTCGGTGCCGCCCAGGAAGCACGTAGCTGCCACCTTCGCCTGCGGTGCCTCTGGCTCTTCTAGCGGCCACCAAAACCTCCCCATCAGGAAGACTTTGGTCAAGCCCAGACAGCCCGTATCCTTCCAGATCGGAACCTCGGGTTCCTCTGAGGAGGGTGCTTCTCTGCCCTCCGCCCCTCAAAAGTCGCGCTCCAGCACCCCCATGGGCCAGAAGAAGCAGGCTCCGGTCCAACACTTTCCAAGGGCTCATGAATCCAGCGCTATTGAGGATGACGATATCGAGTATGACGGCGTTGGCGAGAGCGCCATCGATGGCGATGAGGACGACTCTGATTGGGAGGATTCCGATGAAGCGAGCGGCAAATCGAGCATCAATGGCGAGGCGTATTTCAAGCGAGTAGACTCCGCTGCCCAACTCGTCTCTCGCCGGTCCCTCATCACCCTCGGCCTGGAAGCCACCGAGCGACAAAGGCGGCTTGACAATCCCGCCTGCCGGCCGACCTCGGCCCTACATTGCCCTCGCGGACCTTACGCTAGCCAGCCCGCCATGGGATCGCCCAAGGACTCTGGCGAGTCCCCGTTGAGAATGAAGAGGGGCCGCCGCGTCAACCAGCTCAAGCCAATTAAGGAAGCCCCCAGGACCGGCGCGCAGCCCATCATGGTGCCTCCCACTCGGAGCCACTTCCCCGCTGCTCTCTCTCCCCGAACCACCCGACGACGCATGCTCGCCACCGAGTTGACAGAGTCCCTCCGCCGACACCTCCTCTGGGAACGACAGCAGAAGTCGTCGACCGCTAATGCCGTGCTCAAGCGGAGGCACACCTCTCACGACGTGGCGAACCTCAAGCAGTATCCCGAGAAGGCCTACACCTATACTTCCAGAAGGAAGCCTTCAGCGGATACCATTCGAAGGGCTGGTAAATCGGGCCTAATTTTCTCGCTCTACCTGGCCATGTGCAGCGGCCATGGCCGTGTACATTTTTCTACGGGATAACGAGCTACGATCCCTCGATATGATGAATGCAATCCACGACGTCCCCGGTGAGCTTCACACGGAGCGAGAGTCGCGTGTGTTTGCAGGAGCGAGGGAGGGTCAGGAAAGCATAAATTTTGCCCAGAGCTTCAATATATACAAAATGGCCCCGAGGGCTTTGAAAATGGTCAGGGATCGTGCCCATCGGAGTATAGCCCAGCCCCAGAAACAATTTTTCCGCTGCAGTTCCGCTCTCAACTTTAGTTATCTGTCAGTACATACGCTGCCTGCTCCCGCAACCCTCGCTCCCGTAGCCGCAGCGCTTTTTCCCGTTTGGCCCGCTCCTCGGCCTGCTCCAGTAGGCACCTGGTGTAAGATTCGGCCCACTCAGGCCATCCGGACTGCCGACACACTGGGCTTTTGTGAACCGCGTGCGTGGCCTGCCGCCTTTGCATTCAGGGCCACGGACGGGAAAAGGGATCGATCAGGGGAGACAGAGGAAAGAAGGGAATTCAAAACACTCTGATTCGATGGAATGAATAAGCTCTTGATGGGAAACAGACAGATGATCAATCGGTCGCGTATGTGCTGGGCGTGCATCGGGTCGATGAGGAGTTTCCATGATGTCGACATCCTTATCCCAAGCACTTTTTGCTTCCTCAGTTATACCTTGCCTCCCCTAAAGTTAGCAAAAGGGCTGCACTCCATGTAACTAGTACTTGAGGGGTTGAGATGAGATGCTTGAATCACATCCTGCCTGTTGTTTCCGGAATCGAAGCAGCATGGTTGCGACGAGAACCGACACACTATCGAGCACATCACATCGACTTTTTCTCCTAGTCGCACTGAACCCGAGAGTGGCTCGACAAAGAGTGAAGATCTAGAAACTTCAAAAGATGGTCCTAACCCTATCACGGAAGACATAACCTAGAAGATGAAGATGCCAAATTCGAGCAGGCCAGTATTGATGACGAGAGCTATGTCACCAACTGGACCGTCGATGAAAACTCCCTGGCCCACATGCAAGCCACTCCCTAACCCGCTCGGATAAAGACGTGGCTTTTGTTGTATCAACTTCAGGTGAGCTCACTAATTCTGCTCTAGGTTGTGAATTGACAGCTAATCGAGCGCTAAACACTGGATGCAAGGCAAAGATTATCGGAAGATGATTCGGATGTGATTCAATTCTGGGAACCCAATAAAGGCGGCAGATACGCCCATATCATTAGTGGCGCGGTTGTCGACGGCGCGCCTCCCCTTTCTCTGGCGGTATTCTTGCGGGATGATATGGGTCTTGGAAAGACGTTAATCATGTCGAGCCGAAGGCTGTGTGAACGCTCTCAACCATTGTGAACACCACAACAAGGCTTCGGGTATGACCGGAGACACCGCTATAGTGGAGGACTGAACTAGATGTGAGGGTGTCACTCCTTCGGTTTATCAGATCTAACTGATATTCCACAAGGGGCCGCAAGGAGGTGCGACTCAAAACAAGCCGCAACTGTTAGCCGCTCGGTGAATAAAGGGACGAGGGAACGATGCGATGTTAAAGACAAAGGAATGGCAGGGCAATCCCAGGGATGAGAACGTCCTTATAACTAGCTCTAGCATCTATAAGGGTTCAATGTAAACTAGTACTGCTACAGTATGCTGAGCTCAGCATCAAATAATTTCAGAGATCAGGTTTAAGCCTCATGAGGGAGCCTATCTGGTCGCAGACTTTCGGATCAAAAACTGGTATTTCGTGGTATATAAACCAGTGGGGTACAAGTTCAGCGTGACCGCCTAAATATACCAAATGCACACTCCTCGCTTGTGTCTAAAGGGAATTCATTTTTTAAAATACCCTCTTGTCTATCAGCTTTTTCCTGAGAAAGCTTGACTTGAAGTGTGTACGTATTTCGATAATGCCATAGAGAAAGAAATGCTGATGGAAATAAAAACATGTAGAACCGACGCTTAAATATATGCCTGGTATGCGTAGCCCTGTGTTTATCGTGTTAGATTGTTATATCTCAAATATGAACATGCAAACAGGATAGCCCACCACTCCACCAGCCCAGCGAGTCAGCCAGGTAACAATCAATTCAAAATCTATCAATCAACTCAACCTAGTAACCAATTCAATATAACAATCAATTCTAATAATCTAACAATAGATATACCACCTATAGCAGACTTCTTTATCCTCATATCGCTGTCACCGTAAGTTGTTATCTTTCTGCTCCACTCCTGCCTCCTCTAAATTATCGGGCCGAGCATCGAAATAGATACTGATAAGACAGCCTCACTTTTTCGTCTCTTCCTCCCTGTCGTCAAGGAAGTCGGCTCGGGTATCCGGGCGTAATGGCGTCTCTGTTCCGGAATGCTGATGAGCAGCTCGGATTTCGGGGCTTGATGTTTGGAGTTGCCCTTGAAATGCTTCTTGAGTTCGCAGTCCTGATACGATGGACCGTCTTATATCCTGGCTCAATGGGACACCGAGGAAAACTGGGGACAACTGTGCTTGCTGCTAAAACCGCGGTAAAGACCAATCTGTGTAGGTTCGCGAATCGACAACGGAACAGCCGCTGGAGTCGTGCATCCCCCCCATTCTTCCACCCAACTTCATTTACCAAGTCGAATGATGCAATGATACTAAGCCATATAAAACAGGAAGCAGTCATCCGCACCGTGCCCGTTGGCGCGGGCGCCCGCGCGCCGATTACGCTATAATCGCCGCCGAATGGTACCTAGGACCTAGGCGGCCGCGCAGCATTGGCCTCTTAATATCCTTCCTTGGCTAGATTGCTCCCCCTTCATCTGTTTCTTGGTTCTCAATCTCGGCACGTAATCTGTCGGGAGACCAGCATCGGGCGCGGTCATTGGTTCCGAATGTGAGTCGATTATACCAGAAGCCGTGGATTTGTACCAAGGTAAGCACGCTTGGGCTGCCAACCTGCCAACAAGATATCTCTCCATATCCTATGCTTTTCACTATAGCCATAAGGAACACTCAGCGTCTTCAAGCTATCCTGTAATTTAATTAAAAATCTAATATCTATAGTGAGGGTGAGCGTCTATTCCCCTGGCAATACTTATCCCAGGCTACGATGTCTTTAAGACTGTCCAAGACTGAGAGTTGCTATCGTATTTTATACTGAGAAACCAGTACTCGTCCTCCATATTCCATCCGTTCTTTTCTCGGTACTTGCCACTCTTCGGGTTGTCTTCTGAGTCGCTATCCTCTTCCTCCCGTTCTTGGCTGCCATACCGCCCACATTGCCTGCAAGTTTGCTGAGCTCGTCGAGAAGATCGACCGCCGTACTGGCAAGTCGGTCGAGAACAACCCCAATTTCGTCAAGTCTGGTGATGCCGCCATCGTCAAGATGATTCCCACGAAGCCTATGTGCGTCGAGGCGTTCACCGAGTAACCCCCCGCTTGGTCGTTTCGCCGTTCGTGACATGCGGCAGACCGTCGCTGTTAGCGTTGTTAAGTCCATCGAGAAAACCATCAATAGTGCCACTAAAGTTAGTTTCTAATCCTGATAGTCAACATCCACACTCACAATCCACGTTGTGTAGAAGTAGGTTAACTCTAGGATGCACGGCCACTGGAAGGACTGGTCGTCTTGAATCAAACAGAACATTGATCGTTAGATTGTTGAATTGATTGTAAGATTGAATTGATTGATAGGTGGGGCCGTCTGCGCTGGAGCACTGTCTATGTTGAAACTGCACTGAGCCTTTGCCATTTTCACCTCTTCCCTCTCCTCGACCTTATCTCTCTACCCTATTTCTCAACCTTCTCGGCTAGCTACAAAAAATGCCGTCTTCCGCCGACTCCAGCAGCGGAAGGCAGCGTCGCTCCGCTCCGTCGTCATCACCTCGGAAGAAGTCTATTGCATGAGACCTTCCGTGCCTTGGTAGACGGTTAAATTAGTAGATTGTATATCAGCATACCCTATGGTCTGGCCTGCTCCACTACTATAGTTTTTCTACTTAAAGCCCTCGTTATCTTTGAGGTCTTCCTGAATTCGTTGTCATTTATCAGCTTCTACAGTACAGCTCCTAACTAGAATCTACACATCTATTTAACAACTTGCGCGAAAGAATGCCATCTGAAAAGGATGCCGCCCGCGGCTCTAGCCCCTCATGGAGTGCGGCCGCTCACGTCGTCGACGATTTCAAGGCTAATCGCGACTTCCTCCTCGCCTTTTGCTCTATGCTTATGGTTGTCCTCGCCGTCGCCTTCGAAGCTACGACCCTCTCCGTCACCCTCCCCATCATGAGTACCGATCTTGGCGGAACCGCCCTCCAAGCTTTTTGGTCCGGTACCGGTTTCCTGCTGGCCAGCGCCGTGTTCCAGCCTACTATTGCTGGTTTGAGTGCTGTCTTTGGCCGAAGTAATGTAAGGCTTGGTCTACTATGTTCTTTTTAGTTTGCTAATATGATGATTTTTCTTCTATACAGCTCATCTACCTCGCCTCCCTCTTCTTCGCCACCGGCTCCCTCATTGCCGCCCTCGCCCGGTCCTTTCCCGTCGTCGTAGCCGGCCGCGTGACCCAAGGCGCCGGGGGCGGCGGCCTCATCGCCATGACCGAAATAGTCGTTACCGATCTCGTCCCACTTGCTGAGCGAGGCCGCTGGCTCGCCATCCTCTCCGCCGTTTGGTCTATTGGCACAGTAGCAGGGCCGCTCATCGGTGCGGGTTTTGCCCAAAACGTATCGTGGCGCTGGATATTTTGGATTAACTTACCCATCATCGCTATCGGTACCGCCACGGTTTTCTTGTTCCTGAAGCAGGCAAAACTGCCAGGCCACATGGCCGAGAAGCTTAGGATGTTCGATTGGACTGGTGCTGTGCTCTTCACTGCTGGCTCGGGTAGCTTCTTGTTTGGCATCTCCTCTGGTGGTGTCGTGTATGAGTGGGCTTCCTGGCAGGTGTTGCTTTCTATTGCTATGGGCGCTGCTCTCATGGTGGGCTTTGCGGTTTGGGAGACGAAATATGCACCAGCTTTGGGTGTCGACGTGTTGGTCTGCGCTGCTTTGTTTAATAACTGGAGTACCGTCTCGTCTTGTCTCCAGGCCGTTCTTCACGGAACCATCCTCTGGTCTCTCATCTACTTCCTTAGTAAGCCCCATTAGTTATGTCTCGCTTCTTTTCGTGGATCAACTCCTAACCGCAAAGCCCGGAACAGTCCTCTATTACCAAGCCATCCTCTTCTACTCACCAATCACTTCCGCCGTCGCCACCCTCCCGGAAACGCTCACCGTCGCCCCTTCCGGCATAGTCGTTGGTATCGCCATCTCCAGCACGGGCCATTACCGCTGGGCTCTCTGGGCGGGCTGGATCATCACCACCCTCGGCGCCGGCCTCCTCTATCTCCTCGACGCCGAAACCTCCATCGGACAGTGGATCTTCCTTAACATCCCCATCGGCATCGGTACCGGCATGCTCTTCCCGGGAATGCGCCTCGCCATCCAGGCCTCTTGCTCCCCCCTCCTCAACGCTGAAGCTGCCGCCTTCTTTAGTTTTGCTCGCACGCTTGGCCAAAGCATTGGTGTTGCTGTTAGCGGTGTCCTCTTCCAAAACGTACTCAAACGTAGACTGGAAAAGCTGCCCAGTTATGCGGAGAAAGCGGCCGAGCTCTCGAGGGACGCCATGAATGTTGTAGACACTATAAATGGCATGGAACACTCACCTATGAAGGCGAGTTTGATCACCGCTTACAACGACTCGCTAAGGGCGGTGTGGGTTATGCTTACGGCGCTGGCGGGGGCTGGCATGTTACTGAGCTTCACGGTCAAGGCCTTCTCGTTGCAGAGGGAGCACATCAAGAAGCAGGGCCTGGTCGTCAGCAAGGTAGCCAAGCCAACATGTCAAGCCGGTTTGGGACTTAGCTGAGACCGGGAAGTCCGTTTCGCCGAAAGACTACTGAAGCTGTATGGGAAGACCTTGATAGAGAGGAGTGTTTCGTGATGAGATAGTAGCAGCGGGTTTTCCCACTGGTCTTTCTACCTGGATGTCTCCGGGCGACATTGCTGACAAGCGGCGGCCTGCATTCGTAGCGAGGCTTGTTAGTTGATATGTTGGACTCAATTAGGCCCGCCAAAGTTCCCACCGATGTTGCCGTGGGATCTAGCTTAGATCCTTGTCTCAAGCACTTTCTGCTTCCTCAGTTATACCTTGCCTCACCTCAAGTCGGCAAAAGGACTGCGCCCGCCCTATGACCTGACTAGCACCGGATACTTTCCCTTCGGGCACTTTGCCTTAGGCTCGGGTCTCTCCTGACTCAACGTTCGACTCCCTGGCGGCCAGTAGCTGAGAACCCACTGGGGACGACTGAGATTGAACGCGTAAGTTGAACACCTGATCCATTCCTCCTTCTGTATACAACATGTCTGACGCCAACGTGGCAAACAGGCGAACCTGTGCATGCTAGTGCACGAGCAGTCAAGGGGCATATTGGTTAGGATAGCTTGGGTCGCACCAAGAAGGCCTACCAATAAACTCACTACAGTAAAGGCCAAGCAAGGCGAGTTTACCGGGCTGAAGGTCAAGGGCGAGGAGGAGGGTAGCTCCAGCGACGCCAACAGACCGTCCAAGAAGCGTGTCCGTGCAAGGTCGAGAAGACCAGGACACCGAATCACCGAATGTATACGGGATAATCCATGCAGTACCCTGCCGAGATCAGCGCACGCTAGAACAAGGTTCATATTTGCGGCCTCGATATCTTGACCACTAAGAACATCAAGTCATATCCTTCGAGCATTTTGGCGGCGTTGATAGGATCGAATGGATCAATGATATATCTGCGAATCTCGTATTCAACTAAGCCCTTATGCAACAAAGCCAGAGGTCGAACTGCAAGTTCGCTTTACCATCTTGTCTAGCAAAACGAGGGCATCGTCTAGGAGCCAATTTCATCCGGTCCCAGGAAGATATCATCTGTTATCGCAGGCACAACTTTCTCTCCTTTGCCTGGTTGACATTTTTAAGCGAGCGTTCGACTCCGGCCAATTATTCCCCGCCGATTGCGTTGGCAGAACAAACCCGGTTCTATATCGAACGATAATTATTTAATTCGTTAACATTGACATCGACATCGAAATCCTCTATTCTCGTCGTCATCACATCGCACATCTTGCTCCAGGTCAACGATATTCGGATGGCTCGACCCCAGGAGTGACCCGTCAATCCGACGGAGCCCTGAACGGGTCCTTTGAGCATTCCACGCTAGGAGACGTTCTTTCCCTTGGAATTCAGTATGATATCCAATTGCCTAAACTCGTCTTAGTAGGAGATCAATCGGCTGGCAAGAGAGATTACAGTACTCAAAGTATCCAAAGCAACAAGGTGTTCGCCATCCGGGAGCTCCTTCCTAAGAAATCCGGGGGTAGGTTAGATGTATCTCTACTTAACCCACACCCCGACCATTCTTTTCCTACACTCCGGGATACGGGTTCAGTAGAGAGCATAAGGGCAAACGCGCCACGCTCGCGTCAATTGAACTCTTTCAAGGATGAGCTGTGTTGGCGAGCGGAATAATGTGGAGCTGTGGGGTTGGGTATGACCACGATCGTTAGATTGTTAGCAATCTAACTGATCTAATGGCAAAGCTAGTTAGAACGAATGCTAAATTGCAATCAAAATGTCGGAGCTCCTTTGGAGACCCGGCCTGTCAATTCCGTCTCGTGTCGCATCCGCCGTGTTGTCACCGCGCCCGTTCCTATTCCCATGAAGCGAGATCTTGGAAAACCGAATCGCAATTTCTACACGGTTGCGATGTTGAAACAGAAGTTGCCGAAGGGATAGGGGAAGGAGACTACGTCTGCATAGCCCTGCACTGTAGCAGGTACGGCCTGATGGCAGCAGACCCGGCTGAACCTTCGTTTGGTTGCTTTAGGGATCAACAATCCAAGAACATAACAATCAATACCTCTCGGAGGATCCTCTTCCTCGATAGCACCAGCAAGCATTTTAGTTAGATTGGTTAGACTGTTAAAACATAGCAACGATGCATAAGAAGCCTGTCTGTGGGGTGCCATGCGGATATACGGATATACGGCAAGGATACTGAGCACATTTGGCCATGGTTCCATGCTTGTTCACACCCCCTGTGTGGCTTTTTGGTAGGGAGGGGAGAGCCCGCCAAGAGCCAAGGGATGTAATCACCGCCAATGAGGAATGTTGGCAGACTCCTCCGATGTGAACGAAGCGCGTCTGGCCACCTGTGCCTCGCGGTCATTTTCCAGGAGAATAGCCATATTTCTAACAAGTTCCGATTCAAGTCCTCCACTGCACAACAACAATAATCATGGCTACATCCGACGAGGCCTTGGTTTAAGAGCAATCAATCCGTAGAGTCCATATCCGCGTATACCCTATTGCACGTTAGGCATACTCAATATCGTCACCTCTGTATATCAAACGTTGCGGATACTAGCGTGACGTTTGCAGAGTTGGCAAGTGGACCACATGCGTATCTCGGTGGCACGCTGCGTAGGAAGAAAGGCCGCTGAGGATAGCGGAAAGAAAACAGTGAAGCTCATGAATGAAATTTGCAAGCTCCTATCTAGATGAAAGAAACTAAATAAGTGAATATATTTACCTTATGTGGTGTGAGAGGCCCAACCCGCATAGACAAGACTTGTTTGCCAGCTTAGGGTTTAAATCCAAAAGCGAAGGCGATCGCAAGGAATTCTGTTTGTCGACACAAGCGATCGATGTCAGAAGGTGCGAATTAAATCCTAGACGCCTCTTAGTAAATGGCGGGAGCTCCGAAGATCCAAATATTCTAAGCAGGTGTCTTCTCGTTCAATGACTTTTCCATATAGCCTCGACACAAGAGCATTCTCAATAGAATTCGGGGAACCAGAGCCTAATCCCACTAATGGGGATGCCAAAATCTGGATGGTTGGATGGTATCTTTCCAAGCTGGTTGACAACTGGAAGATGATGTAAAAGACAGGAATGAAAGGCAGATGTCACAATACACAAAGGACACTTGAGGCAAAAAGACTTGATAACTTTCTTGAAAAGAAGAAAATCATTTCCTCTAGGGCCCGGAAGATCCATTCTCCGTTCCGTTGGTCCTGGCACTATCTAATGTACCTAATGGCATCTAAGAAAACTGAAAAGGGTGCGCCAATGGTCAGGGGATGGATTCTAGCTCTTCTAGAATCAGAACTGGCAACAGGAAACCAGAAACAAGAAATAAGAGCAAAAACTGGAATAAGGGATTGGAAAGACTGATAAAGATAAAGAATATAATTTGAGCTGCTTGTACTCTCGTAAGATTAGCTGGTCGGCGCGCAAGTACAGAGACACTCGCTTTGCGACGTAGGCTCGGACGCTGGCGTTGTATTACGCTGTGATTCACCTGGCATTGTTGGTTCGTCACCTGTAGGCTCGGGCCCTGTTTTGACCGGAGTTGTTTCTCCTGGCTCCGGAACTGCTGACTCTCGGGCGCTTGACTCCGTAACTACTGACTCTAGAGCCATTGAATCTGGGACTCCTGATGCAATCGTCCTTAGGCCTGTATTAGGCTGAATTGTTTTCTCAGGATCTATGGTTAAAGTACTAGATCGAACGCGTGTCGTAAATGATGCAAGGCTTTCAGTTGATACCAGGCATGTTTGTGTCATCTTATATACGACTGCCGGACCTGGGGGCGAGCGAGAGGAAATAGCCACCATCTCACAATGAGGTACATTATCATGATCCAATAGAATTAGTTGACCTTCCCCTAGAGACGCATTAACAGGCACCGTCACCTTCTGCCGCGGGTAGTCTGGGCAGATGATATCCCCCCCTTCTAATGGAAAGGTATGAGTGCTATTATCACTGCCATACAGGATGGCGATAGTGGCGCTGATATTGGCATTTGAGCCGATTAACTCTGTCGTTTCTCCTGCCCAAATGATGGCACCAGGCTCACATTTCAGAGCAAGGGTGGATCCAAGTAGTATGATAGTCAAAGTAAGTGGTAGGAACATGTTGAGATGTACGATGGATGGGTGGTATATCCTTTATATAAAGACTAGAATTCTAATTAAGGAGATCAAGAGAGCGAAGGGTCTTATCCTTTTTTGGGAACGTTACGTTAAGTTTACCTGACAGTGCACCCGCGTATAGCATTGAGATGAAGAGCCTATAGGTCCTGAAAATAACTCCAATACTCCGCCTGATAACTGATCCGTCCTGTACAAAATCAGGTTGCCAGCATAGAGGCTCTTTGTCACCGGGGGCGTGGGATGGCATCGGTACCTGATATTTTCCCGGGGCCTGAATGGCGACGCCGGCGGGGCCTCGAAGGAGATCCGGCTGCGGGCGTCATTCGACGGCAATCCAGTATGCCTTGGAGACGGCATTACATACACGTAATCCCTTACCTTATCATCCTCCTTGGTATTCTCGACCAGCTCTTCAGATGACAGCTTACTTCCGGATTCGACGTCCTCGGCATCGACCAGGTTCCTCAAAACTCGCTGAGACGGATGGGTTCGTTTCCTGTTACCATTGTCCAGAGGGGTTCCCAAGGGTTGTCTGTTCGGTCATCCTCAAAGACAGCTTGGATGTTGGAAAGGTCATCAAGTGTTCTATGAAGGAGCCTACGAACTATTGCCAACGATGCAAAAAAGCTTTCGAAGAGGGTGACGATATTTATTGGACGGAGCTACTTCTAGCTTTCTGCTACGCATGCTGTGTTACCTCCCTGTAGAGATCCTTGAGAATATAACAGGGAGACTTACAGCGAGAGAAACTCAATCTGTTGCTCAGACATCCTCTAGTTTGTTGGCGGTAGCAAAGGACAGACTTAATCCTGCGGTCTATCTCTCCTCGGCGTTCTCTAACTCCATCTCCCTCATCACAGCAATGGCAGACAACGGCTATGTTTTGAGTGGCTCTCGAGCTCTTGACTTTTTTGTTCCAGGCTCAGCTGAAGAGGAATCTGACTGCTCTATGTCAATGGGTATACGAGGTGCGTCGCGAAGACGCTCAAGGCTCTGGAGGAAGAATGGGACCTTCTGCAAGACCGAGTGAGGGGATTTTTGAGAGAGGTTGGAGAGAGTATGACAATCAAAGTAGGAGAAGTCCAGAACGTTGGAGCTGAAGACTGTTGTGGCCTAAAACTGAAGGCAGGCTTGTTGGGCAGTCTCTTAAAAAACGAGAGCTCTTTCCCTTTCCTTCATCTACATCCTCAATAATCTTTTAATTCCTGAATTTTCCATCATGATTTCTCCAGCTATTATTGAGGCCAAAAAAGAGATTGCTATTAAAGAGCTCCCACTACAGCTACAGCAAACGTCTCGAAATGCACTGTTCTCGATGTCGGTTTCGGTCTTGGATTCAACGCAGAACCAATGACAATGATGGGTGCTCGAGATTTTGGTGTGGAACCGGACAACGCATCTTACGCTTGGGCACAAAAAAAGAAAATCCGCGAGGCGAATGCATTTCGTGGGAAATTACAGGAGATGCCGACGAACTTCTCGATTTGGCAACGGTACTGCTTTGGAACATAAATCGATTGGACTAAAAACTTACTAAACTAAAATATAAAATAAATTTAAGATACTTATTATATAAAAAATACTATTAATTATAATACATATTGTAGCTATTAAACTAGCTATGGTATTTTGCCCAGCACTTAATCTAGCATCTCCGTTATGATGTCACCTAGTCTTGCGGTATGCCCTCGAAGAAGTGCTTGAGCATCATGATCCTTGCGCATTATACAATCCCTACTTGCTACCCCGTGAAGTCGGTTCGCCCTTCCACCCACACCCGCGTCCATCCTCCGGCCTATGGATCCCTAGTATTGCTGTGAGTGAAGTAGCGGATTGACATGAAATGCTACCTTTTGCTTGACTATCACGATAGAGAACCGGTATACGGCCTCGTCTAGCTCGTCGTCCTTATCCCCCCTCTCTCATTCTAATGCTCTCTACGTCTCCTGTCTTCACCCTCCTCGTTCTTCTTATCCTCGTATTAGCGGTCGTCTGTATCCTCATTCCTATCGCCCAGTCCGTGCTCGCTTCCTGAAGAGCCATTACCATCAAGAAATCTATCCGAGCCATGGGAATCCTGGCTGTTGTAATCCTCACGTTCACGGTTGATATTAAGGACGGACTCATCCAAATCAAGACGGTGGTAGCCGCGGGATCTGTTTTCGGCCCCCACAAACTTCTCTAGACCGAGTCTAAGCCTTTGGGAGATGAAGAGAAAAGAACAGAGAAATGGTTCCTTCAACCGGCGATCTTTGGCCCCTCTTCCTCTGCGGCGTTTCAGCGTGGCAATTTCCTCCCAGGCACTCTTGATGTAGTCCACCGTCTCAGTGACATCTTGATAAGTATCGCTGTCCAACGCCAATACGCGCTCGAAGGCAAGGTCGATATCCGACTCCTGATCAGCGAATACGATGTTATAAAGGCAATGTATCTCCTGGGGGGTTAGAAATGAGCCGTTTCTTTTGCGGGTCTTGATGCACTTCTCTCTGGGATAATCTCCCAGTTGAAGGATTAGTTTTGGGGAAGCCATTTTCACAACCGTGCAGTTTCTCGGGCCTCTGGATTCTCCTAGTGAGTGAGGTGCCCTCCTAGTTGTGCTAGTCTGCTATTTATCGACGACCCTTGCCTAGACGTGACGGGACTCCGGATTGTGATCATAGAGCGCCATGTATACCAAGCCGAGAACTGAATCTGGAACTGAATCCGGGAGTCAGGCAGCTATGTACTCTTCAAAGTATTTATATTGTCCCATCCTCATCGATCCCATGCAAACATTTCCGACCAAACACTTCTAAGATGGCTATCCGAAATGATATATCTCATTAAGAATCTACTACGCTAGAGGGTGCAGGTACGGGTGAGCGTCTCCTCGGTGTTGTTTAATGAGGCCCTGGCATCATCTCTGACGTGCGGGACGGACTGGTTTTCTTCTTCCGCCGGGGGGTGATATGGGCCATATCTGAACAGCATCGGTTTGTTCATTCCATTATATGATTCTCCCGTTCCCTCGCCTTATTAAGGATCCGATGTAATGAACAATCTTTCTAGCCATCTTGCACTGGTCCTTCCTGCTGCCACGTCTACCGCAAAGGAGTTGACGAGCCTCCTTTTCTGGCTGACACAGGTTCCCAACACCTCTGATATTTTCCTAGCTGGAATTCGACACACCTGATCTACCAAGGTTCTCCAAGATCAATGAAGCACGCAATGACGTTGCGCAGTTTTGCTGCGACGTTCTTGCCTTCTGCTGGAGCCAGAGACCAACCCCAGCCGGTACATGCCAGACACAAGCTAGCAACACGTACCAAGCCGTGGTCTTAGTGAGAGACTCAAGGAGCTAGATTCGTCAGATCAAGGTTGGATAAATTTCAATTCCATTGCGGTGTGATGGCACTTGGCATGATGCTAGAGACCGAGAACTTGTTTGAAAGGATCATCAGAGAAGCCGAGGTCGATGTTAATTCAAACAGTCCCCCTCCTCCGCGAGCTCGAATGTTAACTATTGACACTGGCATTGTGGCGCCCATGCATTTTACCTTGGACTGCTGCATAGAAGTCAGCCTCTCCTCCAAAGGTGCTATCACATACCGGCGTGTCTGCATATATACAGTTCGCCACCCCACGTCCAAGATGCTATCCTATGCCGCATTGGCCGGCTCAGGGAGTGATACTACGTACGTACACAGCACCTTTGCTCCCTTAGGTTGTGTATTGTTAGATAGTGAGGTAATTGGATTATTGTTTTGTTAGATAGCTGCTTGACTCTTTGGCTTCCGACCGACCTATAATGGTGAAGCCGTGAAAGATGTCATACTTCCCTGCAGGTGTGTTTTACCCAGAAATCGGGACCCTCGTTAATGGAAAGTAATAGTGCCTTTCATATACTATCTTCATTTTCTGAGGAGGTGTATACGCTACGCTCCCTGTTCCGCGCTCTTTGATTGATGTTCCCTCCCTAGGCCACCCCTCCTCTGTTCCCGTCGAAAATAAGAGGGCAGATTCCGTAAAACAATAGGCATCTATACATTATAAGCAAGCTGAGGCAATATTAATTATTAACCTACTAATTATTATGACTTCACAGTTTAGGGTCTCGAACTGAAGTAGAAGCCTAGAAGAACCTCTGATATATAGAACCCTGGAAGGTTTACCCTCCCCTAAAGGACGTCTTGGAGGCTGCCACTATAAGGACCGATACACCTTCCCGGTCGCCTCCTAGTCTTTTGCGCAAAGGAGTTGCCTGTCTTACTCGTTTGAAGTTAAAATCCCCCCAAGGTCCTAGCGTCCCAGCAACCTTCCCGATGACGGCATGTCTCACACCTACCCCATGGCTCCGGCTCCTGACAGATGGTCCAACCTCGCAAATGACTAAAGCGAACTGGAGCTGGGGCAGGGCATTACGTCCGCATGCTCTGCTTGGCTGGTCCCCGAACATACAGGCTCACTCCCATCAGCAATATCGGACCCTAGGTAGCCAATGGAAGGGGAAATCGGACATGTCGCTGGGCCGGCGCAGGGCCGCGGAATGTCCTAAACCGCGACCTTGGGGATCTACCCCGTTGAATCTGCGTAAGATACCCTTTCAGCCAGCTGGACAACACTTTCCACGGCCCCGAGACCAAGCTTACTGAAATCCATGGCCTAGATGCCGGTTCCTGTTCCGCAATCGAGCGCGCAGCACATACTTGGCGGCCGGGTGGTTTCTCATTCGAATAATTGATATTCTCAGCTCTTGTAAATAAATCTTATTATTCTGAATGATAGTAATCTCATCAAGGCTTGCTGACTTCTAAGCTTGCAGGTCTTATACCTTTAACTTGCTTGGTCGAAGATGGGAGCATTCTCGAGCGTTGCAAAATTATTATAGTAAGTCTTTCAATATAAGAAGGACAGGACGAACCAGCTGTTTTAGACTACGCGAAGTCAGAAGGCGCTGACTCTTTAGTGAAGGTGGCTAATAATCTGAACATGCTAGTTCAAGCATTGGTGCTCTTCGACGAACCACCTACAACCATTCCTTGACTATTGGACTACTTCTCGCATCTGTGTACCTCCAACTTTGGGTTGTGTCGCTCGGCTCCGACAAGTAAGAGAATGGTCCCCCGGGGCCCGAGCCCTGGCGTACCTCAGGCTACGCAAGCTCCTCGGTGGAAACTTGTACCGGCTGCAAATGTCCTTTGCAAGGAGCTCTCGGCCATCTTCTCCAGCGACGTGCCTCAGCCTTTCTCCAGCATCTTTTCTATCAAGGAGGTCATGTCCCAGTGGAGGGGTCGTTTAGATATGCCGGCGCTGCTGTGGGAACGTT
>SJVG01000491.1:0-28348 GCA_034774675.1 Scedosporium minutisporum
AGCTCGGGGGGTGGGTGGGAAATGTGGTGAGAAATGACCGAGAAAATTCCAGTGGCTCGTTAGCCGGAAACGATGGGAACCGGCCTGTGTGAGGTTGGGGCGGGGGTGTACTAACTACATTAGACAGAAGCAAACTTTTAGAGGTGCTGGAGGTACTTAGTACTGGAGACGCGAGGGGGTGACGCGAGCTAATCACGTACGTAATACTCCTTCCCAAAATTGTAGCATGATTTGTCATCCGGAACACACCAAATATTGACTTGATTGAGGCCAAACACCAAAAATCAAATTTGATATGACTCGTTTCACTATGCCGTCATTGTCCGCCTCACACGTGAAGTTATGTAATGCTACGTTGGGCAGCGGAACTGGATTGGTCAAAGCTTCTCACCTCTTGCTTGTTCCTCTATCGGCTAAGTACTTTATACTCTGCAAGGCACGTGAAAACAGGTGGTTGGGCACTGGAACTCGACGATGGCGGCAGACATGTTCTTAAATGGAACTTTGAAGCGTCCTACATTTTAGGCGGCTTCGTGGGAAGGCGCGCATCGGAATTTGTAACCTCCCGGTTTCTTGGAGGTCTCAATAAGGCTGAGCGTAGTGAGAAGGTGGCCCCAGGGTTTGGTGATCATGAGGTCATTTAACGCCGTGCTGAGCTCTGAGCTTCTTCCCCAGTCATGAAGTAGTTCTTGAAGATATCTTTCATCCCAATACAATACGGGTAAAAAAAAATAGTAATTGATTTCTTGGACTATATATTGCTATGAGGGATGAGTTTGAATTGTTTTCTGAGCTTAAACGCCGGGATTTTCTGGACTCGTCTGCGATGGAAGTTCAATTTACCTCTGAAGAAGTCGCTTACGTAGCTCGAGTCGCACCCTTGACGAACCAAAAATCTCTGAGAGCTTGGAGCATCCAACTCTCCGCAACCGCCATTGACATCCAGAGTACTTCGTAGTGTGTACAACATTCACCACATGCGTTCCTATCGAACCTCCATCCTATAGCATCCCATCCCGCTACCCCTCACACCCCTCCTCCTCTCCCCTCTTCTTCCTCCCGCAGTTCGCCATGTTCAAAGCGCGTCCGCTCGTGGCTTCATTCCCCGCTAGAATCAGTCTGCCCCAAACCTCACGCCATAGACTCATGTCCACCGTAACCCCCAACTTCTCTCCCGGCTCCGATACAGCCGCCCTAAACTCTTCCCTGGAGCCGCTCATCTCGCGGTCTGCGAGTCGGTGGAGCTTGACCCCGAGCGGAGAGGGCATCGAGCGATCATTTAAGTTCAAGACTTTTGCCAAGACGTGGGTATGTCTCGTTCAACACAATGACGCCCTAGCCTTTCTTTTTTCTATCGCCTCCTCCATCATGAAGTTCGTTTTATGCTCAATTTTCTGTAGGATTTTATGACTGCTGTCTCTCTTCAATGCAAACTACAAAACCACCATCCCGAATGGTCCAACGTAAGCTCCTCCTTTCTAAGACTACTTGCTCTTCATTGTCATCTCAGCTTGAAAACCTCATGCCCGTGTTAGGTCTTCAATACAACCTTCATCCGCTGGACTACTCACAATCCCAAGGGTCTTTCTGAAAAGGACGTATCCTTGGCCGTGATCTGTGACGACCTAGCCAAGGCGTTTGGGGAGATACCGTCTGAGGGAGAGGCGTCGTCCGGGACCCAGTCATCGGATCTAGTTGGGCGTGCTACTAGCTCTGCTGGAGAATGCTGTGCACCTAGGAAGTGAGCTCCTCGTTGTTTTTTCTGTATATAATAGCTAAAAATAATACGCCGGGCTGCCATGTGGTGAGAGCGCGGTCTGCGGGAGTAATATTCGACGCAGATGGCGCTTCCACCATGCGCACACTATCTTGTAACGCTCCAACTGTAGAATAATATCACTTTCTCTTCAGGACAAGACTACAAGAAAGTAATCAGAACTTTTTTTTTTGGTATTAACTCGTAATTATTAAAGCGGTCGTAACTATTAGAATCGCCCAGATTATGTGCAAGAATAACAGAAGCAAAAATGTATGTTCTCATGCCATTCGCAACGCCCAATTCGGTGATTTTCGGGTAGATCCTTCCCATGGATCCATCACCATTCTCGTCACAATCATTCTCCTCTTGATAAGGGTCAAGACCTGCGAGGGTCTAGCCGCCCTGACGCGGTTTCATCTCTAAACCATCCACAATGACATCTATTTACAGGCCAACCCATCCTCGCTACTTCAAGTAGGCGAAGGCATTTTTCGGCATCTCGGTTTCCAAACGGAGGGGGGGTAATGATTCGATCGTAATTCGACATCGAATTTACTGCTTCTTCTTGGATTGGAACTCGGCGAGCTTCTTCTCCCGGCGGCGCTTGCGAGCCTCCTGGGTAGCCTCAGTGTCCAAGATCTTGTCCCACCACCTGAAGCTGGAGGCGTAGTTGCCGATGAACTTCTCGTGGTGAAGGTCGTGGTGGTCGGCGCCGGCCCAGAAGGGGAGGAAGTGCCTCAAGCTCCATGGGAAGTCGTAACCGCTGTGGGCATCGACGGCCTGGACGAGACGGAGGACGATCCACGCGTACATGGTGAAGAGGTGGAGGTCGTTGGTGAAGTAGACCCAGATGGCGGGCGATCCAATGGTTCCGAGACCGAGAATCATGACTTCGATGGGCGACGCGTACTCGGCGGTGAGACCGAAGGGAGCCGAGTAGTAGTGGTGGAGCTTGTGGATGGCCTTGTAGAGAGGGCCGTAGTGCAGCGACCTATGGGCGAAGTAGTGCCAGGTATCCTCCATGACGAAGAAGATGCAGATTTGGTAGGCCATCTTCCACATGGGAGGGAAAGGTACGCCATAGTCCATTCCGCACCAAGTCGCGACGGGATGGAAGAACCAGATCTGAGGGAGCTCGACGGTGAAGTGACTGAGGAGGACAACGAGAGCGCAGTGAGCTTGTTCCTTCAAGCTGGGAGTTTTCAGCTATCACGAAATCATTGTTAGCGCGATCGATTCTTTAGCGGAAAGATGGGGCCACGGCATCTTTGCGAGCACAAGACGCGATACAAAACATACATTCTGAATCTTCCACTTATCGAAGTAGGGGATCATGCCAATGATGATCCAAGGGAGAGATCGGCCGTAGTAGACGACCTCGTGCATGACGAAGCTCAGAATACCCGTAGCAAGAGTGTCATTCTGCATCCAAAGATACCAAGCCTATACAAGAACGTGGCATATTAGCGCGAGTCCAATTGGCGAAATGAGGGCACCGAATCTCGAGCTGTCGGCAGAAATGGGAAAACGTACAGCCCAGAGGCGCTCGGCGATGTTCAATTGGACATTGTACTTGGACACTTCGTCGTACACACCGAATAGGGTCGTTTGCGTTTGGTTTAGATGTATTGTTGACGTATCGCTGCAAAGATGGCCATTGTCAGTACTTCTCTTTGTCGGAATCGCTCTGAGACATGTCACGTCTTGTCAAGACTTACACGAGAAGATCCATCGCGACGGTTTCCGCGGGCAACCCGGGCGAAATTCAACAGAAAACAGGAGTAGAGATAGGGACAAGACAAGAGTGAAGAGAGTCTCCCAAAAGAAAAAAGAAAGAAGGAAAAACGCCTACTAAATAGACCGAGGGGAGGGGAGAGACCGGAGAGGAGAGGAAAGAACGAGAATGAGTGGCGAATGTGAAGATGGAAAGGGCGATGGTGATTGAAAGAGACGCTGAAGTTGTTGGGGGCTCCCGAGATTTTATCAGATCGCAGGATACATTAGATGATGTACTAAATTTTGTCGAACTGGGGGCTTCATTCCAAAAGACGTTGCGAAAAGGTAGTGTACATCGCAATGCGAGGACCCCTGAATGGCCCGTAGTATTTGTTAGGACCGATGGGAAGAATCAGGAGACTAGCGGTACTGGTACGAGATTTTCCTGTCTCCTGAGGAGCTCGAATTAGAGGACTTTCGCGCCGCACCACCCTTCTGGAGTCCACTGCAAGTACGTACACGCGCAAGAAGCTCGACGGTTCCTGTCGTTGACTGGTGCGTTGAACTGGTGGTGCCAGAATAAGTCGACGTTTCTCTCCTACTTCCCGGCTTCCGGACCCACATCTCGAACCCGAATACGAAATATCCACGGCTGCTATCCGCTGGCAGCACCTGTCATACCCTCCCTTTCTAAGTCTTGTTGCCAAGAAGCCAAAAATCACTTCATATCGGGCTCATCGGCAAGAGGCCCACCCGCATCAACCGACGCCATACAAATTACGACAACGGATATTCTCTGCATGTGAGGCAGGCAGGCAGACGCAGACAGTTTTGTTGCGCCTAGTGGAAACAAACTGCCCAGTTTCTTAGATTGGTCTCACGGAACCCTTTGATACTTTTACCCACCGCCTTTCTTTGCGAAACTGGTCTAGACAAACCCGCATATCCGTTACGACCCTTGCTTTGCCTGCCTGTAAGGGAAAGAACCGCAAACCATCTCCCCATATTCCCCTACCCTCGTCACTTTTTCCCTCCCCTTCCCGCTGGGACCTATCATCTATTCGCCAATTTCCAGCTTTTTTTCTTTTTTTTAACCTCACCTTCTTCGGATGCTTGTCTGCCGGCTCGAGCAATGGGTCCCTCGAATTCGGGTGCCTAGCGCCCCACTACGCAGGTCAACCAACAACACAATCTTCCCCATCCCTAACCAATGGCGTGAAGCGCAGCGCGTCTCCTCTTCCGTCGTCTGCCGATTCTCAACCTCGACCGTGCGATCTGGGAACAAGCCTCGCCGAACTCCTAGATCCACCAACGGGACCTCAGCCTCGAGCTCCATCCTTGATCAGCTCTTTCCCTCCGGTGAAGTTCCGGGTGCGACGCCCCGCACTGCCAGGGTCGGTCTGGGTCTTGGTCCTTCGGCCAATACAAAATCCCGAGATTGTCTGGTCAGCAGCAATGCCGCCACCGGGAAGGATGCATCCGTCGATGAGGACATCACGTTTGTAAAGGAGGGGGATCATGGGTTGAATGAAAACCTCGCGACCTCTGCGACCAATGAACCTGCTGTGCTCATTATCAGGAATGGGAGCAGGTCGACTTTACCAAGTGACTTCTATCGTGTTGCGCCAAGGAGTGCGCACCTCGATGGCCGTGCTTGGTCTACGATGCAAGGTTCGTTTCACCCTCTACCATATGAAGTCATTTTTTCCTAACACTCGATAAATAGCCATCCAAGCACGGCACCCCGACACGAAGGAGCCATTAGACAAATATCTCCTTCACTTCTCCTCCGTGGCAGAAGCCATCGCTTACAAGCATGAGCTTAAGCGACTAGTCGCCTCCGAAACCACGCCCGAGGAGAAGGTACGCATGACTCTCGCGCCGCCAGATGCCTCACTGATGACCGTGGAGCTCGTCCAAGGAGCCAATGCCGTCCAGCAGATCGCAGGCTCTCGTCATTCCAAAGATGTGCTTCGCCATGGGCTTGACACGAGGAATATCGTCTTCGTCAAGCTGGACGGCCACCAATTGACCCTTAAGGAGCTTAAGGCGCTCATCGGAGCTGATGGCGAGCGTCGCAACTTGCCGTGGAAACTGAGCTCTTCTTGGGGTAGAGGCGGCATTGCAGTTACCCTAAAGGGCGAGGTACCACGTGTTGTACCACCACCACCTGTAGCAGATGCAGCCGGGGCGGGAGATCCTACAGCCACATCTGCAAGTGATGAAGCTTCTGCGCAGGCCGTGGAGTTGGGGCTTTGGAAAGAGAAACACCGGGAGGACCACTTCTCGAGATTCTTTCTCTCTTTCCATACCGTACATGACGCGCGAAGGTTTATCCGCACTTGGCATAGACGTAGGCTCGACGTCAAGGATGATGAGTCTCGTGTAAGCGTAATGAACGCATCGTTGATATGGTAGTTATTTTGTCGTTACGAGATACCCCTAGACAAAAGTTAAATAGACAATAGACGCATGATGTACATCTCACAGAACCCTTCGCCCAATGCGCAGTGGGAAGAAAGACCGCGTGATAAAAAGTCAAGATAAAACAACGACTGGAATGTCTGTATTAAACCCAGATTGAATACCAAACTCCAAACCAGACAATCATCTCTCTAAATAATAAAACTAACAAACCAAACTGCCGATGACGAGGTAAGGATCCAGTGAAGAGTCCATGGTAAAAGCGACTTTGGGGGGGGGGGAGGAAAACAAAAGTTGAAGCCGAATCACAAGCACACGACATGAAACTCCGTTTCTCTTCCGTAGTTTTTCCCTCTTTCAGACATTTGTTGCCTCCCTCGAAAACCTGTGTCTCAAAAAAGGAAAAAAAGGGCGTATCAAGCATCTATCTCATTCTTTCGCGTATCGCCGTACGTTTGCGGTCTTCGGCACAATTCGGTACCGGGAAACTAGGATCGGGGTGGGAGGTGGACGAGAACTTGTGGTGATGTATGTTGTGTCTGTATACGTGGACCGCGGTGTGTGTGACTAGCGGTGTTGAACAACGGACGGGTTTATCGAGAACAGGCAGGGCGCGAAATGATCAATCGAAGCACCATATTACTCTCTTTCGTCTAGCAGCACTTTCCACCCAAGCCACCGGCCCCTTTCTCCGCAACGTTGACCGCAGCGTTCGGTTGCTCGTTCTTAGCGCTGTCCACAAGCCGCTTCTTGATATCAGCGGCGAGGCTGTAGAAAGCCTTGTCGATGTTGATGTTGTTCTTGGCGGAGACCTCTAGGAAGGGGATACCGAGTTCGTCGGCGAGGGCCTGGCCTTGTTCTGTTGATACGACCCGCTTCTCTTCCCAGTCACATTTGTTGCCGATCAGAATCTTGTTGACGCCCTCGCTGGCGTGTTGTTCTACGTTGGAGAACCAAGTCCGGATGTCTAGAAGTGGAGAATGAAAATGTCAGATTCGCATGCATCGCCTTGCGCATGGGGACCCGACCCTTCGCGAGAGTCCGTGCCGCGCGCCGTAACCCTAGAGGAAGGGAAAAAAAATAACAGGTAGCATCCGTGACTTACTGTTGAAGGACCGCTCGTCGGTGACATCATAGACAAGCAAAATACCCATGGCACCTCGGTAATACGCTGTCGTGATGGTTCGGAACCGTTCTTGGCCGGCAGTATCCCAAATCTGAAGCTTCACCCTCTTTCCGTCAAGTTCGATGGTGCGGATCTTAAAATCGATACCAATCGTGGTAATGAACGAAGGGGTGAACGAGTCTTCGCTAAATCTAAGGAGGCAGCATGACTTTCCTACACCAGAATCGCCGATAAGGAGAAGTTTGATCTAACAAGAAGAAAAAGAAAAAAGCAGCGTTAGTATCTTGTCCCAACAAAACCCGCCTGTAGTCTGGCTGGCAAACGTGTCCCGCTAGGCGAAAAATGCTACGGGGGAAGGGAGGGAAGGGAGTAGGGAGAGGCGTACGAGGAAGTCGTAATTCCGAGTGTTGCTCGACATCTTGATCGGTTGCGGTGGTATTCGCTAGGATTTGCTAGGTATTTAACTTGGTCCGAATTGTCAGCTCAGCAACGTCGCGGTGTGGTGGAAGTTGGGAGGTTTGGAGTCGGTTGGCGGAATGCGGGTGCCTGGCTGGTGATGAAGAGGCGAAAGGGGGAGGAGTCGATCGAGGCTATCCGGAATTGCAACGTACTCTCTGTTTAAGGCAAGGACGGATTTTGTCGGGCGTTGAGCGAATTGGGCCACACAATGGTAGGAGGGAGTGGCGAGTGTGGTGGTCTGTGTCGTAGATGGTTGAGCAGTCGTCGCTCAAGGACGCTCAATCGAAGCAGCAACTGGTCGTCTGGGCCGGCGATGCAAGCTGTCTTTTTTCCTTGGGCGTAGAATGGATCTCGATGCGAGTATTCGGCGGTGGCAGCGAAGTCGCAGAGGGAACAGCTTCAGTGGTCAAGTGGTGGTCGTCCCCACCCTAGATCAATGATTGATTTGATGATGTTTCGTTAGGCCCTCAGTCTAGCGCAGGCTGGACTAGCACTATCGTGGTGGGGATCCTCAAGAGGCGGTCCTTGCGACTGTGGATATGAGGGAGACCAGATGTTGAGAGGCCTTGCGTTTCAGGGGGAGGACTTGAACAGCGAGGTTGAAATATTGAAAGACTGTCTTGAGGATAAGCAACGATTCCTGGATTTTGTATGGAGACAGAGACTTGGATGACAGCGGACGAGGATTAAATCTGGAGCGGACACCTTATGTCATACACGTGCAGGCAGCCTCAATTGTTGACCATCTTGGGACTTGGATCAATAGGTTTGGTGGGAACTTGGAATCGATCAGTGGACCTGGCACCTGGAACGTTTGACTTCATAGGCGGCTGGCGTGGTGCATATGCACTGTACGAAGTAGCGTAGTGTCAATTACTGTCTGGTGCTTCTTACATAGTGCAATCATGGTGCTGTTGGCGTGCTGTTGTGATCAACGGCTTGCGACTCTGGCAACACGGTCGGCAACAGTCGATGCAGTGGATGCTGAATGCAGTGACCATCCCCGATTATGTAACATTTGATGCCATCAACGTTTAAACGACCGCTGTAAACTCAAACTTCGCCAACTCAATTCCTCATTGCTCCAAGACAACAGGTACCTTTCCATTCAGACGTCATCCCCATTTCACAAAACAAGAAAGTAGCCACATGCACTCGTTTCCCTGTTCTGTATGAATCTTGGTATAAGACGAGATTGGCGCATATCGTCTGGTTGGGACAGGTGCAACTTCAAACGATATCTACCGGGAGACGGAACCGTTTATTGTTGGTTCCGTTCTAGTTCTAGCATCACATAAGCCATCAACAGTAACTACCAGCTGCCTGCCGGACCAAACAGTGGATCTTGAATATCGTCCAATCCACCATTCCATATTTTCATCTCACCACACTCACTGTCTCTGATTCCCTCAGTTTTGGCTGCTTGGTGATGGTCTTTCATGACATGATGAGAATACATCTCTGCATCTAATTTTAATTCCATCCCCTTCTTGAATGTGTGCCTAGACCAACTGTGGAGCTGGGCAATTTTTGCCTGCTGGCTGGGTCACCCGCTCTTTTCCGAAGAGACGAGGTGTATTAATCGCGTGTTTTTATCCTCAGCTCCAGCTACTTATCAACACACTCGCTCACCTTGATGCCATTCCTCGTGGAGCGGCGCAATCCACCACCATGTCCGTGATAGGCGAGTAAGTAATTTATCTAGTCTCACAGAGATGATATTATACTGTTGTGGAGTTGGGTTTTTTCACAGTTTGCTGACTCCCTCTTACAGCCGTGTCTGGGCCATCAACACACAGCTCAACTCCATTTCGAGAGACCATGACCTGTTCGTCGTCACCGAAGATGAACAGGTCTCTCTCCAGGAGCAGGGCGTGTTGGTTGCTACGGCACTCGAGTCGCCTCGAGTAGCCGAATTGGTCCGGATCTTCAAGGCACTCTCAACGCCCTCATCATCCGATCCTCTCTTAGCAACATGGAGGGTCGAGCAGCTTCTCATACAATCTCAACTCGCCATGCATCATGACACCTTCAAATTTACTCCAGGAGCTGTTGACGGCGAGCTACCAAATCCATTTGAGACTGAAATCGAGTGGCTCCTTCTTGCGAAGGCTGCAATGCAGATTTATGGTGCTATTCTGCAGACTCTGATCGACCAGAACATCTCGCTCGAGGACCACCTGTGGTATTGGGATGATATATCACGCTCATATAGGCTTGGCTTCCTCCTTTGGCTACAAAAATCTCCGCTTCAGCTGTGGAGCTTCACGAGAGACGTATATTACGAAAGCACGCATCGCATTCGAACCATGTATTCCCCGGAACTGAAACCCGAAGACGAGCTCGACGAAGAGCATGTGGCCGTGAGTCGAAAGGACTCTATCAAGTGCATGTCCATGTCGGATCGATGGAGGAAATTTTACCACATTGTACGAACAACGGTCCAAGATAGGTCACTAGTTAACATCCAGGACCGCATCTTATCGCCGATCGCACTCTGTCAAGCGGAGGCGCGGGAAAAGGCATACCAGATCCGTCGCTTGAAGGAAAATATCGCTTGCGGAGTCGGCGCGCTAGTTCACGAGGGTCTCGATTTCAACAGGGGAGAATGGAAGGATGTGCTCGAACGAAGTGTTTCACTCATGGAGACGGTCATGGTCCAGACGGCAAACATTGACGGCACAGTATCTGATTTTGAAGAGGGAATCTTCCGTTTTGTCGACAGCGACCCGGAGCTCCTAAATCAACTTGACGAGGAGCAAGATTATCCACCCCGCCGACTTGCGAACCGACTGCTCACGATTTTGCAACATCGACTGCCTCGGCAAGCAGCCGATACTCGGGCTGTCATTAAGGCTCACGGACGTCCATCGATCTGGGTCAGGTATTGGCTTCCGGCTACTATCGGTCTCCTCTCCTCGAGTATGATCCTTCGTTTCCTTACCAACCGGAAGGCGGACATCATCCAAGCGATTGCAGACCTTGGTCTAACTATAAGGGACTTCTGGAGCAACTGGGTTATTGACCCCGCACGGAAGATTATCAAGACCATTCGACATGATGAGAATCGGGAGCTTACGCTCATGAGTCGCGACAGCCTCAGGGCTGACCTCGAGAGCCTTGAGCGCATGGTCGTGGATTTTGCCGTCGACAAGCCCCATTTCGCCACCGCAGACGGCTCGGCGGTAGCTCTTACCGACGCCCAGGTGGCGGACATCCGCTCTCGGGTCATCCACGGCGACGTGACGCCCGTTCTCAAGGCCTACGAGAAGGATCTTAGGAAGCCCTTCATCGGTGCCGTGAAGGGCGACCTCGTGCGATCTCTGCTCATCCAAGTCCAAAAGAGCAAGGTCGATATGGAAGTCGCCCTCGGTGGAATCGACGCCCTCCTCAAGAGCCAAGAACTAGTCTTCGGCTTCGTCTCCCTCACCCCCGGAATCCTCATATCCGTCGGCGTCTACCAGTACATCCGAGGCGTAATGTCCGGAAGGGTAGGCTTGCGCCAGCGCGACAGGACCTCCAAGACCATGCGGTCGGTACGCACGATAAACCGCATGCTCGCCAAGGCGGACCTGACGCCGGAGAAGACTATGACGTACGAGCAGATAGGGAACCTCCTCTGCCAGGTTCACATCCTGAGGAACATTGTGCCGCAGACTATGCCGCAGGATACTAGGAAAGACTTCCTCATCGACCTTGACGAGTTGGTGAACCTGCGGGTTGTTCCGTTCCAGAAGAAGACGATGGAGGATATCGTGTTTACTTATGCGAAGTGGCTGCTCTGAAGTGGTCGAGCAGTCACATACATGTATTTGTCTGTACGATTCAAATATTCCACGTTTCCTGTATGAGTTAGCAGATGATAGTATATATAGTATCATAGATACGAAAGGGGTAACTTGTCTTCATGCGTTAAGAAAAAGAAACATCAGAATAATACCGTTTTTTTCTTGCATGCTTGGCAAGCCGGATAAGCAGAGGTAACATAGAACAAATACATGAGTCCCTAAGACATTACGATAAGGCGTTCGTTTTCTACCTAATGTCTATCATATCTATCATCACCTCGTTCTAACTCCTAAGATTTAAAGTTATGAGACGGCCGCCACTCCGTATACCTCCTCAAAACCTCCGGAGTCACAGACGGCCCCCTCAAACCAATAGCCTTAACCAAATGCTCCATCCCAATAACAGCCCCCTCCGTCTCCCCTCCCCTCTCCGTAAACACAATATGCCCCGCCTCATTAACCAAGCCCCTAATGTCCGCACCGGTATACCCGTCAGTAATGACAGCCAACTCCGCCAAGCCCACATCCTCAGCAACGGGCACCTTGGCAGCATAAATCCCAAAAATCTCCTCCCTTTCCTTGACGTCCGGCGGTCCCACGAACAAATACCTATCCAACCGCCCCGATCTCAAAAGCGCCGGCTCGATGCTCTCGGGACTATTCGTAGCCGCTAAAACGACGACGTCCTCCAGCTTTTCGAAGCCGTCAAGCTCCGTCAACAGGGCTCCCAGGACACCTACTCCCACGCCACCGCCGTTGCCTCCTTTGGAAGAACCGCCTCCGCGGCGCGGCGTGAGGCCCATGGTGTCGAGCTCGTCGAAGAAGATGATGGCCGGGGCCGAGGCGGCGGCGCGTTGGAAGAGACGCCGGATGTTGCGTTCTGTTTCGCCGACGTATTGGTTGAGCAGCTCGGGGCCCTTGACGGAGAAGAAGTTGAAGCCGGATTCGGTGGCGAGGGCTTGGGCGCAGTAGGTTTTTGCGCAGCCGGGGGGGCCGTACATGAGGATGCCTTTGGGGGGTTGGAGACAGAGGGGAGATTGGCCCTTAAAGAACAAAGTGGCGTTAGCAAAATCGGGAAAGTGTTTTGTGCATGTATAAAGAAAGGGAGGAGGGGACTCACGAGGACTTCTCGTATCATTCTCTGTAGCTCATTCTTGACCTTTTGCTGCCCTCCGATATCCCTCCAGTGAACCGTAGGCGGGCGCAAATTAATATCATGCAGCGAGCTCGGCGTCGTCCTCGCCAAAGCGCTCTCCAAATCCTTCTTCGTGCAAGACAAAGGCGCCTCCGCATCCTTCAACCCGCTCTTAATCTCTCTCCTTAACCGCCCCACGGCGGCATCGACGGCTGTGGAAGCTAACCTCTCAAGATCCTCAGGGTTAAAAGCATACGTCCTCTTCGCCACGTCCAAAAGGATTTCTTCCCTCGCCTCCTCGGGAAGAGGTACGTTGAACGACTTGAGAATCTCGACCTTACTCGGCACATCGGGGATAGGCAGCGCAATCCCCTTAACAAACCTCTTCAACCTCCTTAACTCGTGCGGCAGCGAAAAGTAATCCTTACACGTAGCCACGACGGCGACCGACGCGCGCCCCGCCTCAGCGGCGTCGCTCGCGAACTTGTCCAAGCCCGAGGTTAGTATACCCACAAGCTGTGGCACGGCCCTCTGCGCCGTCTCGAGGATGTCGTCCAGATCGTCAATGAGCACCACGCTAGGCTGGTCGAGTTCGGCCTGCACGAGGATCCCGCTCATGGCGCTCGGCGGGGTTCCTTTTTGCGCGCGGATGACTTTGAGCTTGCCCTCGCAGGCGCTGGCGATCTTGTCGAGGACGAAGGTCTTGCCTGTTCCGCGGCCGCCGTGGATGGCGATGGCGCAGGATCGCCAGCGGGCGTCGAGGGATGTTAGGGCGGGGAGGGAGGACTGCAGGTCTGCGAAGAAGTCGTTTAGGAGTCTCATCTGTCGTCCGAGCCCTGGTACGCTGGAGACGACTAGCTCGCGGCTACCGGCTGCGGGTTGTGCATCCGAGCCCGTAGTAGTGATCGCTTGAGAAATCTCCACGGTAGTAGCTAGCTCGATTCGAGCGAGGTTATCTGTCCGTGAGTTGACCGAGACGACCTTGAACTGGCGAGCATTCGTGACAAGCTTGAGCTCGAATACCGCTCCAGGGTATACATACACAGTCCTCTTCGCTTGAAGCGCAGAAGGGAAAAAAGGGTCAGCTTCACCTACCAGCAAGGGAAAAAACAAAAGAACCTACTACTTACTCAAAAACTCCCTTATCCCCAACTCCCAAAACGTCCTCTCCCACCCCCTCAAGCCCAAATCCACCCCGTCACCCTGCTCCCCCGTAACATCCTCCACAACCACCCTCTCCGCCGCCTTCTCCGTCGCCACACCCTTATTCGCCGTAATCCTCACCAAGTCCCCCGTATGGAACCCCACAGCCTCCATGAACACCCTCGTCATCTTCACCACATCCCCCTTCATGTCCTGCGCGGACGGCATCACGGTCGCCTGCCTAATCAGCGGCGTGACCGTAGTTACCGCAGCGCCACCGCTGTTCGGCGTCGCGCTGCCACCTCCGGAGACTTCGCCATCCTGAAGCCTCTCCACGCGCACATGCACAACTGCGGCGGGTGCGCCGTACGCGCGCTCAAGAGCCTCGAAACTCGCGCGGTTGACGAACAGGACGGGAGGCTTGCGGAGGTCCGGGCGGTCTTCGGGCTTGCCGGTCTTGGTTGGCCGGTCGAAGGGCCGGATTCGGCACTCGACTGACATGGTTTGGGGCTCGGCTCTATGGAGCACCGGACTTAGTTCCCCTTTGTAAGGCTATCTTGGGGTTTCCAGGGCTGGGGTTTATTTGGATGCCTCGCGACTGTGGCAAAATGCCACGGCTTTGCGTTTATGCTGAGCTGAGGTTGGTGCTGGTGTTGTTCAAAGTTTAAAAGTTTGGCTTGGTGGGGTGAATTTTGGGTGCCGCAAAAATCTTGGTGGGATGAAAAAGTAGTCGTTGAAAAATTCCATTATTCTTCACTTTGACTTCAGGCCAAACCTTCAACCCAGCGACTATGAGCGCAACTTACAACAACTCCACAACACTTACAGCTTTGGCCTTCCGCGGATCATTTTGACTATCATGGGGACGCTTCTCTGTGACTGGCACATATTAAAGAGCCGTTCCCGTTGTCTCACTTTGCCCGATGCCGATCAAGTTAATCAATCCACTTACATGACTCGAAACGAGGAACTTTGGCTGGAGCCACTGCAAGTCGATCGAGAACAGTGTTATCTCATTCTCGAGGTTCTTTTTCCTCTTCACAAATAAATATGACGGATTCATGCGACTGGACTCGAGAAGCAGCCTTCTCAAAGAGGTATATCACTTCGCCACGAGCCAATCATGAAACGTTCACGGCACAAAGCATTTCACAATCATCATCCGCACTTCGCTTCGATACAAGTCCGATTCCTTTAAATGGGTATAAAGATTCATCTCGCCTCGCTAGATAGCCATATCTGCCACTAGAAGACCGGGGAAACAAAAAAAGACAAAAAAGGACATCATATCTACACCATAACTCTTACAAGGCATGACCGGGCTTAGGACCAACTCATCACCAAGGCCAGTCTGCATGCCAGTCCGCTTCATCGAAACAAAAAAACTAAGGGGCAGACTGGCCATATCCTTCAGCCTTTCCACTTTTTTCTGGCACCCTCCTCCCCCTTGCCCTGCCATATTTCTCATGAGGTTTCCTTGGCAATCATGCCAATCGGTGCTTGGGAAAACAAGGGAGAATTTTGCCCAAAGAAACCACTGATCCATAACACAATGAGTGGAAAAGAAAAAAAAGGAAAAAAACCAACATAGATAAAGCAAGCAGAGTGAACCTCCCTTGTCGCGCCCCAAACACCACCATCCAAGTCCGAAAACCCCGTCCCTACGCATTATCCTGCCGATGTCCAGCAGGAAAGACCGAGAAATGCATGCCTCTTCCTTGTTCCGTCTTTTGCGGCACCTCATATTTTTTCCCCTTTCTTCTTAAAAAAGGATCTCTACATCCCGCAGGCAGTTTATCACGAGTCCTCGCTTGATGATCGAAGCCCTGCACCCGTCGATGAGATGCTAATGGAAATTTTAGGACTCGTCCCGCTCGCACTGTTAGTGAAGCTTTGTTTCCTCTTGAGGATGGATTGCGTCGAGGAGTTGGTCGACATCGACTTGCTGTGTCGCCGTTTATTCTGCATCAGCTTTCCGAGCTCGTCATCGTCGTCGTCATCTTCGCGGCGTCGCTTTTGCGGTGGTGCTGAAGTCGTCGACGTATCGGATACGGCCTCGCTCACGACGGAGCCAGCATCTGACGCGCCGTCCACGTCGGCCAGATCGTCGGCCGCCGACCCCATCTTATCAGGGCCATCCACGGACGCGTCCTGTTTCTTCGTGGCTGCCTCCGCATCGTTCACCGAAGAAATTTCGCCGTCCTTTATTATCGAGTCCGATGATGTCGCCGCATCCACTGAAACTGCGCCGCTTGCAGTATCGCCTTCCTCCATCTCCTCTTCGTCCCCGTCGGAAAGGTAATCGACCAGCCTTGTGGATGGCGAGGTTCCATTAGCAATGGGAGCCTTTGCCTGAGCATTGACTGCTGGTTGCTGCTCTTCCTCGTCGTCTTCGTTCCAATATGCCTCTTCGGTCGGGTCGTGGAGTTGCTCCATCATCCTGGCGTGCGCCGGCGGCCGGCGTGTCACGTCCTCCTCGGCATCCAACAGGAAATCGTTACCCGTCGTGAAGCCTTGCGTTTGGTCGAAGCGGATAATCATATCGCGGAACGTTTCTAGGCTGCTGAGTGTGACAAGTTGCGGTCGATAATTCTGGACTAGGTGCTTCACAAGATCCTTCATGCTTTCCTTCTTAATGAACTCAAAGAACTCTATGCAGGCTGAACCGAGAAGATTGTCTCGAGGCATTACACCGATTAAGATATCGAGAATGGGACCGAATACATCTGTGTCGATGAGATGCTTTACGTAGAACACATCTTGAAGGCCTAGGAGCTGGCGGAAGAACCGGATCGCAACTACAAGTTTTGGGTGGTTAGAGGTTTGGAAAATAACACACATATAGCACATTCGAGACTTACCTAGCTTGAGATACTTCTCTTCGGTTTGAAGTAGCTGCAGGATTCGCTGCGAGATGTTCCTCTGAAGCACGAAACTCTTGCTGCGGTGGTAATGCTGGCGGATGAAGAAGCAGAGTATCTCGATGAGGTACGAAAACATGGATGCCTGTTGTGTTGTGAAGGAAAGCTTGGTCTCGCGTTCGAGGTCAAGAAGGGGCTTGAATAGTTTCGTTGCCGAAGTCTCGTAGAAGCGTTCCAGGAAGAGTTCCTGCTGGGGGTTGTGGTCTATCGTCCGCCTACCGGCGCCGGCGAAATCTCCCGTAGCTCTTGTGATGTTATCCTGAACCTGAGCCACCGGCATACCGTCCAAGAGAACCTTCAACGCGTCTGATATCTGAGATTTCACGCCCAAATCAACCTCAACCAGTAATAGCTCGATTAACGAGTCCGTCAAAGGCGGCTGACCGTCGCTGAGTTGTCGATATATCGTCGCTCGGATCATCTGTGGATCGTGATCGATGAGGGAGACCAGGATGTCAGTCGCGCCAACTCTTACGCCCACGTCCGGGTGGCGCAGGCCAAAGTTGATGATTTGGAGGAGGCCATGGGCGAGGAAGTTGTTATACAAAGCCTGACGAGCGGGTGGCTGGAGGTTCTTAGCTATAGCGCAACACTGCTGGATGAACAGGACGGCATCCTTCTTTTGCTTGGGGTCCTGGTTCGGCGACTTGAAGATGCCAAAGAGCTCGTTGAGAAATGTTGCGTTGCCTTGGAGGTGTTGGACGATCTCAACCTGGTTGAAGAAGATGAGAGAGTTAAGGACGGAAAAGGTAGGGTCGTCGAGAATGCGCGCCAGTACGACATCTTTCAGGTATTGCAGTCGGTACGTCTGGTGGATCTTGTGTCGGATATGTTCGTCTTCGATCGGGACGACCTCCTTGAAGCGGCCCTGGCCATTCAACCACGCACGATGGTTCGCCTTATGGTTCGGGAAATCGGGATCGTACTCGAGAGCGCCTACAACCGCATCGACACATTCATCGGATACCACATGCTCGATAAGTGCCGGGTCGTTCAATAGGATGACCGTCTTCATAATGCTGCAGAGTCGATGGAGGTCCGGTAGGCTTTCGAAGTCTTCCGACGTCTCGACAAGGGGTATCATCTTGCGGATGTAGTCCTCCTTAAGGATGTATTTCGCTAGGGCGTCCCTACCTGCACCTGTTGAGCTCACCATCCTTACCCTCGTTTCGATCTCGCTGAGATTGCCTAACTCGACTGGGGGGAGGGAAACTGTCGTAGCTAGATCCATGGTAAGGTCGTCGGACAAATTATCGTCTATCCGAGCACGTTAGTACATTGCGCAACCTCTAAACTATCCAGACTCGGGGAGGGTAGGACACAAACCTGCGGCGCCGAGTCCATTTTGGGTGGATTGCTGGACACTGTTCACGAATTTCCTGTCGTCGCTCGTTAGAAAACCCGTCCGCTCACTCATAGCAACCATGCCTCGCTAGATAGATAGATGAGGTATCAAAAGAAGGAAACAAACCATATCATGGCGCAGCCTTCTGGTTCCTGGAAACTGAGGGCCATGTCCAGACCGCTGTTGGGTTCTGTCCAGACAATGAGGGTATCTGAATTGCGGGTTAGCCTCAGTGATGGAATCTCTGAGAGAGGAGGTCGGCGGTGACGAGATCGAAGGGGGGAATGAAACAAGATAGAAGAGGATAAACATACCTCTTTGCTTCTGGAATCCATCTTCCCTGCATATACTTGTATCGAGGAGTAGGCGGTCCGGTTCATCTTCAGACTCAACGATTACCCGAGCATCGCGACACTGGCCATCGTCGGACTATTAATTGTTAGCGTGGCCCGAATCTCCAAATAGATGGTAAAGATCCAATGCTGTCTAGCACCTGTATCCGGGAATTTTGGGAAGTCGGAGAAGTGTTCGCAGGTCGACGATGGGGCGCGCTGGGTTTCCCTCGCCGCTGCCTAAGATAACGGATTCGACTACTCACCTGCGTGAAGGCAGCCGTACAGAAGCCAGTGCCTCTATCGAACCAGTCATTATTGCGCAGTTCATAGACCTTGACGCGCCTCTTGTCCTTCGCCTGATGAGGCACGTGTTGTGCCATCATCAACGGCTCGGAGTCCACTTCTCGGTCGACGTCGACGTGGTGCTGGGAAGTCAGAGGCGTGCGGTGCTCGCGAGTCGGGAAAAGGGGCGGCTCGGGAGTCGCTGCGTTCTCTCAATCGATGCGCGAGAGAAATAAATGAATCGACGATAATTTCAAAATGGATCGCGGAGTTGTTGAGGAGGTTTGTTTTCGGGCGGGCACGATAGGAGCGGTGGGAAAAGGAAGGTGACGTATGGTCTAAGGTCGCGTTACCGGTCGGGAGGAGAATTCTGTTCAGGAAATCGGACCAACCTCGCCAGGTTTTATAGCGTTATCGGTTGCCGAAAGGACTAAAGGAGCGCATAAGTGATGATGGAGGCTACCGCGTTCCCTGCGATATCGATAGATGTCCTCGTGCGCAGAGCGCGACAGTGTTTTTTGGCCTCTTTTTTTCTTTTTTTGCTTTGTCTGGGGGTGGATGTCGAGATCGGACTAGAGCGGGACTTTCTTTTTGGGGGGGTGGTGATGAGGCTGTCACAAAAGTCGGCGCTCGCTGCGGCAGTGGCGACAGCAGACAAGCTAGGATTTGGGGGGGACCTGCGGAAAAAGGCACTGTGATGTGCCAAGCGAACTCACCAGTTTTCCTTCTCCATAATCATTACTCCATTGAACCTAGGCTGGGCGCAACGGGGGACTCAGTTGATAAGATGACACGTGACTAAAGTGACCGGGGCCGGCCCTTGGTCTGTGCCATCTCGGCTTTCCCAGTTCCTCGACGATTCTTGCCTCTTTTGAAATCTTATGTAATCGGATTCCAAAGCGGGAAGATGGGCGAGTGGGGGATCCCTTCAAGGTGGAAGGCGTGGTGGATCACGGCCTGGGGATTTCCAGGACTTGAAGTAGCCTAATTGAGTGTGAAAATATCAATCCATAGTATGGGCGATTTATACTCGTCGATGATGAGCGACCATACAGAACGAGGATCAGCGCATTAACACCTTGGCCGACTGTAGCCTTCACTCCGAGGTTCCATGTATACAAGGTGTGTTATACCGGTTTCTTTAGGATGCATGGCTGAACCCCCCACACTATGCCAGTTTCTGGGAAGGCGGTCAAGTGGGGGAAACTATAATAAGACCCGAAAATCGTTGGGCTGCAACTGAAGTTTAAACCTCTTCCGGGTTAATTTGATCATAACAATCCTTTTCCACCACATCATTGCATCGAATCGATTCCAGTGTCCTTGGTGGTGTGCGATTTCTCGGCTCTTTAGCTTCCGAGACAGTCTAATATGGCACTGCATTCAATCCTCCGTAGCCACTATATCCACCACCAGCCACCAGCTGTCGCATGAGAGTCCCCGAAGTATCAATTGATATCTCTATTGACGCTGCCCTTCGAGCCTCCTTGGTTGGGACGCCAACCATGCCCCGAGAGAAAAGTTCTAGAAGAGCAGCACACAAACCCTTTAGTTCTTCGGGCGGAAACAGCAGGGTGGCGAGAAATGGTGAGAATTGATAGATATTTTGGGCAGCAGGGTTGCAGTGTGTCGAGCGTGACGAGTCTTGCCAGGCCTTAACGCATGCAACTCTGCAGCGACGAAATTTCCGATCCAAATGGTTGGGTTACTGCCAGACAGGCCATTGATCCCTCGGTCCCTCGGTTATCAACAGAGACCCCTCATTCCCAAAATAGCCTCCCACCCGCCACTGAGAAGGGTTCTTGACGGCCACCAAGATCACAGAGAAACAGACGATTAGCCCACCACAGTTATTTTTGAGCCCATCGTTATGAGTGGACTCCGCTAAAACACGGGAAGGCTACTGTCTAAAAATCGTGCCTGGACAGGGATCAGGTCCAGCGCAAGAGCTTGAATTCTTGGATTTTGGATTTCCAGAACCCGGGGACGCCAGCGTTTACTCTGTTTATAGGGACAAGGTCGCTTGGCAAGGCACGTGGGATTGGCAAAGAGCATGCGGATTCACAACGCTCATTGGAGTGGTTCTGGGCATTGACAGGCCGGTCCACGTTACTAAATACGGGATTAGTATGGCGTCGAATGCCTTTTCCTCGAAGGGACGGATCCAACGGACGCCACACTATTAGCAGCAACACCCAAGCTGGGACAGGACATCAAAGCACTGGCTCAGTTTGTGACAATGTTCAGAGATATATTCCTAAGAGCTCACACACGACCTCGGGCATACATACATGCTAACGGCAAGCGCGATTGAATTCCATTCTAACCACCAGTGTCCTGAAGCACAGCGGCGGACGAAATGGGTCTTCATGAATAAGGTAGGCGTGGGGGCGTATTAAGTCTGACAGTCTTCCGTATCTTTCGGAGGCGGCGGCGTACCTGACCGAGATGACGACACTAATTGCTGGCATATCGAAAAAGCAGCTTCCTTCAGCTTGGAATTTGCTTTTTATCCCCTTCGCTGAAAACTAATACGAAGGCCTATCTGGGGACCAATGGTGCAATATTATCCAGGACCTCAAAAACGTATATATGACTCGAGCGCAACGGACCTGCCAGGCATCGGTTACTTTCACCGCCCCTCTTCCGCATCCCCGTCGACGTCGACGTGGCTTCCTCAAGTCTTCGTGTCTGGAGTTCGATACCTTCGACAGATAAGCTAGCGCTGCTGTCAGCAGCAAATATCAAAAAGCTAGGGTGCATTTCAGCCACATTGACCGTCAACGTCTCGTTGGTGCCGTTTTCCACACACCTCATTGGCCTAATCCAGCTATCCGCGCACCCTTCGGGATTTTCAGCTCAGGGACTAGTGATCAGGCTGCTCAGTGGCGCATCTTAGGAGCAACGTTCGGAATTGATGCATTATTTTCTACATTCGTACTTCGTAAGGTTGCTGCGCCCGAGTGCTCGAACCAGGCATTTTCATCCACGGCGCACAGGTGGTTGGTTTTATTTGCCAGTGTCTCTCCTTATCAGCCGTCATCGCTGAGACAGGGGTCTTTCCTTCCCTGGGCGCCTCGTATTTCTTCAGTAATGTCCACCTCAGTAATAGCTCATCATACACTAGTTTGCTCCTCTCACTTTCTGGCTGATATTTACACCGCATCCCGATATTTTCTTTTGCTTTTTTCTTCATCTCTCCGTCTCTTCCGCTGTCGCTTAAATATGTTCAATTTAACTCCGCCGCGCGATTGATGTCGTTCTCTCTCTGCTTGCGGCCTCCCTGGTATAGGGCCCCCGACTGGAACTGCCTCAGCTGTCCCGCCTGGACGAGTGCCCCTGGAAAGCCCCAAGCCCCCTTTAAGCCTTCTGGTGCCCTTGATGAGATCGTTTGGCATATATAAGTGTCATCGAGACTTGGCTTGCTTCCTTTCATAGAAGACGCATTTGGTCTACTTTCCCATTCACCACGCAACAAAACAACGGAACAGCTCAACGCTTACACCAAGGTCGAAATTATGTCCATCTTTTCTCTGATCCGGAAGGGCAGGCAGCAGGCAAAGGAGGCTTCCAAGAAGCAAGGCACGAAACAGGGCACAGAACCGGCCAAGGTACCCTATAAACATATACCCACGCACGCTGCCATCGATGCACTCGCAGGAGCCCCGGCATCGTACAAGGCGGAAGACCGGAAACGAATCTTAGAGGAGAACAAGAGGCGGAGCGCTCAGATGCACTCCGGTGTGTCGAGGGTGTCTAGCAGTCTCTCAAATGTCATGTACCCAGATACCCACGCCAATCCCATGGTATATACGCCGAGATCGTACAGTTACGTCGCGTCATCATATCAGGGCGGAAGCTCCGAGGCCATTCTACAAGCAACAATTAATGGTTATAGCACGCCTCCGTTCTTGGGGGCGCCATCCGTCAAAGGGAAGGAGATTGAGAGAATTCTGGGGGAGCGCCGGCCACGGAATGGTAGCTGTCATTTTCCTTTCCGTTCTTTAGAGAACTTTGGACTAATACTAGGAACGTGTAGGGAATAGGTCAAGAGCTCCTTCGAGTTCTGGGAACTCAACTTACTCCCAAGACGGTCTGGAGATGAAAGTTGTCCGACGTCCGAGGCGTGATCCCTTATCTCCCGTCGTGTCCGACACATCGCCACCTGTGCCATCAAAGCAAAGTCAACAACGACGTGCTCCTACGCGGCGGAGCCCATCCGACCAGCCAACTCCTCCGGCACCACCTGTCGCCGTGTCAGCGCAAGTAGCGGCTACCAAAGCACCATCGGCCGATAGTTCGTCCTCTCCCAGCGACGGACCAAGTCCAACTGTGCCTCCCCGGAGAACTGGACTACGCCGGATTCGCCAGCTCTTCCATTAGCTTGCGATGCACAGCAATGAAGTAACAATAGCTCGGCGATATTGTCTAATGCAAATACCCACGAAATACCGTCAAATTGGGTGCCAGGAACGGGTAGAATGGAAGGTTTAGGAATCACGCTCGGGAGAGAAAGAACCTCAGAGGAGGTCGAGTTTTGGCCTGCTTCCTGCAACGCCAAAAAGGAAACGGAACTGGGCTACCGAATTCAGCGGACTCTAGACGAAGTAGGTCTCCCCAAGGATAAGTTCGCTGAGTTAAGTGGTGGAACTAGACGACCCCGCCTACTCTCGGTGACTGGTCTCGGAAACTATTCTTCGATAACCTCTTAAACTCTGGTTCTGCGCCTAGTTCTCTGGATGGTGCTAGTGCCACATGCGATCAGGAATCACTGGGGCGCAGAGCCCGTCAGGAGAGGTAGAGAGCCGGCTAAGAACGAATAAAGGAAACCCGCGAGGGGGAATTAATTGGCGAGCAATATTGCCCGGAATATCAACTCGGACGATGGTAGCTACCGAGAAAGTTAGAATGAGCGAACTTCTTTTGTAGTCTCCTTAACTGTCAACAATATTAGCTCAATGGCCACTGTTTCCGACTGTTGCCAGTATTGGCGTACGGTTCCATTGAAGTTTTGATGTACACTAATAGCTTTCAGTCAATTTCTTTCTAATTATTTCGCGAGGACGAAGAGTGAGAGAAGCCGAAGATGCTGGGGCCGGTTGGCTCTCTTCGATGCAACATTCAGTTGACGACACACTGGCAAATGCCCCTGTGCTGCAGGTCAATTGAGGTCCGGGGATGACGTGGAGCCCCGCTAAAAATTGGCAGGGGCAATAATAAGCAGGAGTCAATTGGAAGGAATAAGCCGTTTTTGACATGTGGTCTTATCCCAGGGTCGCGACTACTCGAGTCGACCGCGCAATTCAAGACCTTGACTCTCATCTGCACCTGCCCTCCCACTATTTGGATTTGCTTTGTGGAATGGCGTAAATCTTCAAGACTCGATGACATGAGGGGCCGAAGAATCATCTTCCTCTTCCAGACCCGTCAATTACCAAACTTCTCTGCCAAACCTGTGACAGGCTGAGGCTTAGGGTCGCTGTTTCAAGCTAAGACCAGTTGGCGATTTTACGAGGTCCCTCTTCTTCCTCTCATTCATTGCGAAACTGAAATTCGACAACCTCTTCACCCCTCCGAACACCACCCTCTCCTACCTCAATGCCAGCATTTCAAAAGGAACCAACATGTTGTCCTTAGTTTACGCATTCTTGGAGCTTCCGTGGTTCGTGCACCTTAGCATCCTCCTCACAGCTGTGCCACTAGCACTTGTTACTGTATGTATCCATCCCCCTTTGTTTCCCTGATGCGACTCATCTTTGATGGATGGAAAAGACGAAAGGGCGCGCAATCGTAGAAGAAAAATGAAAGAGGATCGATTCCTATTACCTCGGCGGCGCATCACGCCAACCTGTCCAACCTCGACTTCTGACTCGCCTACTAGGTCTACCTTGCCCTCCACTACATCGCGCCCAAGCCACGAGCTCCCTACCCCTCCGAAAAGACTTACCAAACGACGACACCCGATGGCACGACCGTCTCGCACCAGCTCCCCTGCTGGTACGACAACTGGCTAGCCGAGCGCAAGCTTTCCGAGCGCGAACAGCCTGAGCTAGGCAAGTTCCACATCCCTGACGCAGGCCGCATCGAGGACCCCACCGTCCTCGTCAGCGTAGTCGTACCCGCCTACAACGAACAGGATCGGATATCTGCGGCCCTCGAAGAGGCCGTCGAATACCTCGATAACACGTTCGGCCGACCCGGCGACAAGACCGCCGCCCAGAAGGCTGCTACATTCTCGGGGGTTAAGAAGAGGTTGGCGCGCGGAGGAGGACCTCTTCCGGCTGTGTCGGGCTACGAGATCATTGTCGTGAGTGACGGGAGCAGGGATCGCACCGTTGATGTGGTGCTGGAGTTCTCGCGTAAGCATAAGCTTGACGATGTGCTGCGCGTGGTGACCCTTCAGAAGAATCGGGGCAAGGGTGGTGCTGTTACGCATGGTTTTAGGCATGTACGGGGAGAATACGTCCTGTTTGCCGATGCCGATGGCGCGTCCAAGTTTAGCGACCTCGGAAGACTAATCGAGGGCTGCGAAGAGGTTGCGGATGGCTCTCATCGTGGTGTGGCCGTGGGTAGCAGGTCGCACCTTGTCGGTAGCGACGCAGTGGTCAAGGTTTGTGACCCCCCTACCTAATTCCTAATCTATCCATCTTGGGTTGCTTGATGGCGATGTTTACTAAGTAATATTGCGTGTCTAGCGCTCCGCCCTCCGCAACTTCCTCATGCGCGGCTTCCATTTCATCCTCATGATCCTTACCCCTCCGGCAACCTCCCGCATCAAGGACACCCAATGCGGCTTCAAGCTCTTCTCGCGCGCCTCCCTCCCCCACATCGTCCCCTACATGCACGCCGAGGGTTGGATCTTCGACGTCGAGATGCTCATGCTCGCCGAGTCGGCCCCCGCCACGCCCGTCCTAGGTTCCGATGGTAGTGTTATTGGCACCACCGCGGGTATCAAGGTTGCGGAAGTACCCATTGCCTGGCATGAGGTGGACGGCTCCAAGATGAGCCTTGCGAGGGATAGCATTGCGATGGCGTTGGGATTGGCGGTTTTGAGGGCTAGTTGGATGATGGGTGTGTATAGGCGGAGGATGACGTGAAAAGGGGCGCCATGGGCTCTTCCTTTTGCTTTTTGTCATTGATCACGCTATGCATCTGAGGGCGGTTTGTACATTAAAAGGTTAGAAATAAAAAGGAAAAGAGGAACATATGCAGTGACACAGATGAATAAACACTGTCCTCGGGGACCAAAAGCGACTCGATCAGATAGATGTACGTGCCCAATCGATGATGGTCAATTAGTATTATGAAGGGGTTTCTCTCTCTCTAACTACCCAACTCTTTCCCCAATCCATAATTTACCATTATTAAATTCTTTTTGTGTCTAAGAATCAATCAAGCGTCACAAGGAGAGTCGTGAGCCCCTATAACCCAAAAAAAGTACAAAAACAAAAACGATGAACAAGAAGGAGCGGGAAAAGACGGGTTTCTTCAAGGCTCACGACACCCGGAGACTCCAAAACTCCCAAAAATCTTTGTTTTTCTTTTTCTCGTCTCCTTCTCGTCACAAGACATCAAAATCATTCTAGCTAGCCTCCCTCCATAGCACAGGCAAAAACACCGTACAAGCCTTGAACAGAATCAAACCAGACTGCACCACCGCAACAGGTAGCATCAGCGGTGCGAAGATGCCTGCCCTGGAAAGACTCCTCTTGAAGTTCATCCAGATGCCGACGAAAGCGACAGAGAAGAAGTGGTAAGCCAGCACGGCGGGGTTATGAATTACACCACCGAGAAGACCCGAAGGGTCCTCGGTGATTCCGCGCTGGAAGTACTCGAAGCAGCCGCGGCGCAGGGCGTCGAGCTGCGCGTCGTCTGCGGCGAAGAGGTTGTAGAGGGCTTGGGCGAGGACGTTGATGATGGAGGTGAGGCGCTTGCGTTGCCAGTAGAGCGTGTTCATGGCCCTCTGCACGGCAATGGTGTCTCCCAGCGAGGAGATCTTTTCGGGGGATAGCAGGTCGGCGAGGATGACAACGTCGTTGAAGGCGACGGTCATGCCGCCACCTGTGAGGGGGTGGCGCATGTTCATGGCGTCACCGAGGACGATCAGGCCGTTGGCCTGCTGTTTGGTGGGCGGCAGCCACGAGTTGGGCATGCTCTTGGGGAGCTTGCCATCTTCGAGGGCCTTGAGCATGCAAGGGCGGAGCTGCTCGGGCACGGCGGGGATGACTACGTTTTTGATGTAGCCTCGGACGCCGCCGGCCGCGGGGGAGGCGGCGGGGAGGTTCTCGGGCAGGTCGATGAGGGCTCGGGTCTCGTGGGTGCCGATTTGGTAGAGGAGGACGGGGAAGGTTTCGCCGATGATGACGTGACCGTGGGCCGGCGCGGGGAGCGGGCAGTCGATGAGCTCGAGGGCGTAGAACTTGCTCTTGATGACGGGCGCGGAACCTAGGTGCTCCGCCCTAAACTTGGACTTGTATCCGTCGGCGATGATGGTCAGCTGTCCAAAGAAGTAATCCTTCTCCTTCGCCCCCGTCTCCTTGTTGCGCGTCAGCGCCTCCACGCCAAGGATCTTATCCATCTCATCTCCCCGAATGGGCTTCGTCGCCTCCGTCTCAACAACGGTGATGTTCTCCTCCTTAAGACACGCCTCCCTCAACTTCATGATAAACCTCCCATGGTGGAAACCCACACCCTGCGGCCTCTTGCCATCGGCTCTGCCCGTCTTCTCGTAGACGACATTTCCCTCGTCATCCAGCTTGGGGTATTCGAACGTGCACGGCGTGCCCTCGTATATGACGCTATATCCCACGCAGGGCATCGCATCGATACCCTCGAGGCACCCTTCCAGACCGAGCTTCTTCAACGCCGCAACGCCGCCGGGCTGCAGCAGCTCGCCGACGATGCGGTCGGGCTCGTGCATCCACCTCTCGAGGAGGAGGACGCTGCGGCCCTGGCGTGCGAGGGCGAAGGCAATGGCGCATCCAAAGACGCCTGCGCCGACGATGACGGCTTCGGCTTCATGGTATTGCTCCCGGCGCCGAAGCTCGGGCGTTGCCACTGCGGGCATTGTGGTTGTTTGGCTCATCGAGAGGGCTTTTTTTGAAAAGGGGGTGGTGTGTCGAGGAAAAAAGGCGGGTTCGGTGACCGATGTCGCGAAAGAGAAAAACGACGCCGAGGGCGATAGATAGGGAGGAAGTCGACGGAGAAGGGGGTAAAGCCTCCCTCGTGGCTTGGACTATATATTAGTGAGGGCTTTAGGAGAATTGGGGAAATGGAGAAGAAGGCAGATGAGAAACAGAAAAAAAAAAAAAAAGGGGTCCGTGAGGAAAGCTGTTCGGTGTGAAGCAGACGATGATCGAGTTTTGTAGCACTCCGAAATCTAGCCAGCAGAAGCAGGGACGCCAACAGGGAGTGGAGTGATGTGCCCCCTTCCACAAGTTCCCTTCTTAGGCCAACGCTGTCACATTCGGATCGCCGAGCCGGGGAAAATTCGCGAGCAAGAAAAGCCAAAAAAGAGCCAAAGACAGGAATGCGCTGGCCCAGGCACCCGTTTTTGCCAACAGATTTTCGTGGTACGTTATCGTCAGGGGTTAAATCAGGTACCTCAGCCACTGAAATACAGGCTCAGCGGTACGCAGGCGCTGCTGTTGGCGGAAGTACCCGAAGTCCCGGCGGTTCTAAGATTGCAGCAGCCCATCCCGCCGTTAAATCGTGCCACTGGCCTAGAATCCTCGACTGAGAGGTGCTGACCGCCTAAAACTTCTGGTTGGGATTTTCTTTCTTACTTTTTTTTTTTTCTCGATCCGCGTCTTGTCAATCAAGAATTGTCTGCTAATGGATGCATCAATGACGCCTCCACGTCAATTCTCCTCCGCTCCAGACCCCAATTGACCCCCGCCCGCTCCTGCCCTCCGC